>JAOVVF010000029.1:8795836-8815542 GCA_028565595.1 Duopalatinus emarginatus | reverse complement strand
ATCAGCTAGCTTAATGATAGCTATCATTTAAATCTGTTAAAAATACACCAAAATACAAGAAAAGGCATCTAATTAATAAAAAAATTTGTGGGGGAGGACCCCCCCCCCCAATCTCATCTCATCTATGTGTCTCCCCCCCCCACATTGAAAATTCTTCCGACGCCAATAGGTACAGTCCATTTTAAGGATGTTTTTTTTAATATCTAAATTAGAGGTGTGTGTGTGTTCCTAAACCCTCCTGTGCTTTGGTTACCTCTTGCACCAATTGTCATTAAAAAAAGAAACAAGTTTCAACACAATGTTCTGTCCTAATAATTATGTGCGCTATGATAAATAGGTCCCTTTATGTAAGTGTGTGGACATATGAGAATGAGAAGACAAAGAACAAAAGAGAATATGGGAGCTTGTGTTCATCGATACAGTGCACAAACGTATGTATGTGTGTGTGTGTGTGTGTGTGTGTGAGAGAGAGTTTTAGTGTTGCATCAGCAGACCACATTTTATTTGATGTCATGGTCACTGTGTCTGCTTGCTCTGCCTTACAGATCTGTGTCAACTGCACAATCAGTGTAGAAAACCGCACTACACTGCAGAAGAGAGAGATCCTTAGTGCTCAGTGCACTCCAAAACAGGAACAGATATATTATATCCTGACCAAATCAAACACATGATTATTGCTTTATTTCTTCAAGTCGGTCGCACTTGAGCATTAAGTGCACTGGATTAGCATGAAACGCTATTTAAAAAAGCAATGATTGCATTGATCAGAGAGCAGCAAAATTACCAGAGATTGCCACGGGTCAAAACGATGTAGTACCCTCCAGCAGCAAGGTACCCTGAGCTGCATCTTAATACAGAGAATGCGGAAAAGAGCTGCAAGACAAGTGATGACTCTTGGCAGTGGTGGAAAGAGTGTAAATTGGGCCCCAGTTTTGGATCTCAGAAATGTTAGTTCTGCTTTTCATGGGAAAGTGATTTCTAATCAGACCAAACAGCTTGTCACCACGCATTCATAATAATCTAATTAATGGCAATCAAAATAATAATGACATTAGCCTCTCTGATTGCACAGGAATAAACACTCAGGAGAGCATTGGTGTCAGGGTTCCATGGCGCATCTCCGGCATTCCACATTATTCAGAGTGACTGACCGTGACATGCTTGTTTTAGGTTTGACCTTCGTTGAGGACTAGAGCATGCCAACCTTGGTTACTCTCTTTAACACGGTTGCTGGTATTGGTGTACCAGTATTCCTTTAGCCTTTTATGTTGAAATTTAAAGCAGCTTTTATAAAATAGGTTTTCCTTTGCTTTCTGAGGTTACACTTAGGCTTAGATTTAGGTTTAGACATAGCATTCATTATCTGACAACTGCTTTATATTATCTATTTGCCAATATAAATGGTGCAGTGTAATAATTTAATATCTAATAAAATTTGCCTTTGTCCAAAATGGTGCTAACATTACTGCCTGCTGAGACCTAGATTAGATGCAAGGCTAAACGTGAATAGCTGAATTAATGTCTAATTTACGGTATATAGTCCTGTCCAATTACACTATTCATGTCACTCCATTTGTCCTTGAATGTGCTAGTCTTGAATGTCTTGAATAGTCTTAAATATGAATGAGTCCTGAATAGACTTGAATATGAATGAGTCTTTCATTATCTAAGTCGCTTATTCTACTACTGGATCAAATATGGGGCTGAAGCCTACCCCAGCAATCAGGCAGAAGGCAGGTTTGGACAGGTAACCAGTCCTTCACGGGGCAGACACAGATGCTTAGAGACAATTTTGTATCTCAAATTTACCTAATTGTGTGTGTTTTTGGATTGTGGAATTAAAACTGCATAGACACGGGTCCAAACTCTCCATGCTGGGAGGTGATTGTGACTCACTGTGCCATTATGCCATCATGCTCCAAAAGGAACGATGCATAGTATATTTGTTAGAATCAATAAAATGTATGATAAAGCAAACCAAGTACTACACTTATTATATTATATTATATTATATTATATTATATTATATTATATTATAAGTGTAGTATGTAGTATATATTTGGGTAGAGAAGCCAAAAATTTTACTCAAGTAAGAATACCATTACTTCAGAATAATGTTACTCAAGTAAAAGTAAAAAGTTGTCACACAATTAATTACTTAAGTAAGAGTAAGAAGTACTAAGTGAAAAAAACACTTGAGTACTGAGTAACTGCTGAGTAACCTTTTTTGTTTAATAATCAGGACGTCAAATAATACACCTGAATGCACAAAAATATAAAACAACAGTGAAGTTACAGCCGGAGAATATCTCTTAAACAACTAAAACAATATTAAGTTAAATCTTTACAAAGTTACATGGCTACATTTGATTGGTGAGACATAAACGTGAAAAGTACCGCTTCTTCTTTACAAATATATTCAGGTAAAAGTGAAAAGTATGCTGCATTAAAACTACTCCTAGAAGTACAATTATCTAAAAAGGTACTCAAGTAAACGTAACAAAGTAAATGTAGCTCGTTACTACCCACCTCTGTATATTATATTATATCAAAGCCAGTTGTAGAACAAGTCTGCTAGAGTAGTTATAACTTATCCTTTCCCATCTGAAATACCTAAGTGAAGCAGTGTTATGTTAGTGCATTGGAAAACTGCATTTAAACATTGACAGGCTGCTTTGTTTGACTCATGCAGCATTTTTTACTTACTTATTTATTTATTTATTTATTTATTTATTTATTTATTTATTTAGGGATATACTTTTGGAGTTAAACACTGTTCACATTTTCTTTCCTGAAACATCAATAATATCACAGAAGGTGTATGATTAGGAAAATTAATCAAAGCTATTTAATTACACTTAAGCAATATTTTGGAGAACATTTCAAAATGTGCAGGTATAACATGACTTCTCCCAGAAATACTCCAAGACCCTTTCACAAGTCTTGATCTGCCACACCCATGTATGCCAATGCACCGTATGTGAGCATTTCTATTATAGTCATTGACAAAGGGTGTTATAGTTTAGATGTAAGATGAAAGATCTGCAGACAGCCATTAAATTTAGTTCTGTCTTCACCTTGTCTGTACCCAGGCTGCATTACTGCTCTTGTTTAGTTCTGCCTCTAATCCACAAATTTAAAGCGGATACACGGACTCATGAACTCATTACATTTTATCCGCTTTAACTTGAACTAACCTTGAAGGCTAAGAAACAGCAAAAAAAAGTCTCTTAAAAAATAATTTAAGAATGTGCTGTCCCAAATGCAGCAGACATAAACGTAACACAGTTATTCTGTCTATCATGTTCTGGAGGTGTGGATGTTGTGCTACTGTCACTTTATTGTCACATTATTACAAAGAGACCACCCTTCAGCACACTGGGTCAATGAGAAAAACCCTGACTATTGTAACAATATGAAGCCTTTTTAAAGATCTCACGTCTGTTCAATTACAAAGGCAATCAACTCTGATGGAGGTTAGCCAGTTTTGTAATAATAGTGAATAGAAGGTTTAAAAGGAACATATTATTGGTGGCATGTAACAGAGCACAGTGAGAGACGTGAAGAAATTTCTCTGCAATCATAGACAGAAGACCAAACTGGAGACTTTCAGACTCAGGCATAATTAAAAGATAATGAAGTCTTTATTACACAGTCATCAAATAAATGACAGACTTCTGAAATTTTACAAAAGTATTACCTAGAAATGTTTCTGCAGGAAATATACTTCTGAAATATTGACATATCCTAAAGGTTACAGGTCTGAATATGACACTAAAGCAAAATAGACTATTAAAGTAACCAAAGGATGTGTCTGAAAAGGCCAAACAGAAAAACCTTAACAGACATGTAAATGACACACACAACAATATGCAGACACATGCACGCACATGACATGCCTGCACATGATGCAGTTGGAACGTGTAATTTCATAAAGATGTAGGAAGCAGGACGATTTTTCAATACATCCTATACATATGAAGAATGACTTGTTCAGCTGTTGCTGGAATACAAGCACAGGCCTATGAAAACAATTGGGGGCAATTAGACCCAATGAGGAGCACCTGGCTGAGTGTCTATTTAAGTCGCGACTCAAGCATGGCTCCCCGTCAGGTCATGCTAGATTTTCGTGCTTTCTTGCATCATTTAAGAGGTCAGGGCAAGCGGGTAAATGACGGACCTTATAAAGGGTTGTCCTGTAGGGCCCAAAGGCTCGAGGTCATAATTGTTGTTGGGGAGAGGTTAGGTGCTTTGTGTGACTCCTTTTGGGGACTTCTCCACGTGGGAAAAGTCGCCGTGCTATCTGTCTGCCAGTGCTTTCCCAGCTGGGAAGGGCCACCCCTAACTTCCTGAATCTCTTCTGCATCGGCCTCCGGGCTCCTAGGTGATTCGCTCCATGCCGGGATGGACCATTCCTCCCACCCATTCATTGGCCGCGAGGCCGATACACTTCTTGTGCCGCACACTCTGTCTGCCTGTCTCAAAGTGCATAAGCCAAAACTTGAGGGAAAAGTAAACTACTAAAGGGAATAAAAAATAGGGGCAAAGCAAAGAAATAAATAAAGAAAAAGAAGTCTAAGAAAAATATGATAAAGCATAAAGAAACTATGACTTTGGAAACTATGGTTAGCTGTGACTGCGCATGGCGGTCAGCTTTTACTTCGTATTTTCATCCCTAATTTCGTATATACACACTTAAACTCTTTTGTTTAACAATGCTTTAGTGCAGCACCTTGGCTCATCTCCTTTATTCCTGTTTGTGTTGACAAGTTGCAGAAGTCGCCAGTTGGTGCAATGATTTAACGCACAGTGAGTCACTACGCTGACGATCGGGTTTGAATCCCACTTGTGCCGCTTGCTTATTTAAGTGGTGTCCCTAATTTTTTATTTTTAACGTGCCGTATGTCCCATTGATTATTTCCTGTGTTCATTTGGCTTGTTAGAGTATTTGACTCTCGTACTGAAGCCAGGCCGTCTAATGGATCCATTCAGGCCTACACTCCAATTCACATTGCATTTTAAATCATACCAGCTGTAAGAGAGATGTGTAAATTGAGACCTTGTTAAGCTGTATGGTAGCCACCCGAGTTTTCACCCACACCCTGAAATGAAGCATGCACTTGAAAGAAATCCATCTCCTATGCTCTCTTCAGGCTGTGACTGTAACTTCCACTTAGTTTGGGTGAATAGAAACATAACCGCTGAGTACTGGCCCACTTCAGGCACGCTTGACGCTTGTGATTTTTAATGGCAATTTCACATGCAAATAGCTTCAGCTGCTTTCATTTTTAGGATTGTGGATCAAAGACTAATTAGACTGTGTAAACCCATACAACATCTAATGACAATTTTTTTTCTTTCTATTTTTCTTTTATTTTTAACGGTTCCTGTGGTATTAAAATGTCTGCCAAACGTATCCAGTGAAATGCATCTGAGGGGCTTTTGTTCCCTGTTGCTTTTATCACAAGGCCAGTTTGATCTACTTATCATACACAGTCAGTTGATGCCTGAATAATAAAGATGGAAAATGTCATGAGCTGTTTAATGCTTAATACACATGCATGCACTTACACATGCAGTCTCTCTCTTTGTCTCTTCTACACACACATAGACATATTCCAAAACGACCTAGAGACATCTCCACAGTGACAGTATGGTCCTCCCCCTTACCCAGCAGGCTTTTGGGGAAAGCTGCTGGCAACAAAGACTCCTCAGTTCTACAGTTGGTGATCTAGTTTTACATGTGCACACATATGGGATCCCTCCATTATTAATGCCCAGCCCTGTAACTGACCAATCAGAAGCTATGCACATGCTTGGTTAGTAACACTATGAAGCTTAAAAGCTTTTTGGAGTCATTTATTCTCATTATCCATGAAAAGTGTCATATGGATACCCAGTATCAACAATTTACATAATCATGGGGACATTTGTTTACATTGTGACTTCATATATGGGGCATTTACTACAATATAGTTACAATTAAGTATCTTAAAACAATAAGAATGGTATTACTATGGTAATTGTATTATCAGTATCAATATCTTGTACCTGATATTATCTACTAACTACACTATCACACCTTCACTGCCAATATAATAAAAAAAAAGCCTGTGAAAATGCTGTCATACATCACATTCATGGCTGATCTTTATATTCACTCTTCCCTTATTGTATTTTAAGCAATTTTTCAATGTTTTTTGTGTGTGTTCTCTAGATAACATATACTGTATGTGCATAAACAAAACCTTTTCACACAGTTGTTCTTGAGATTCACAGCTTCTTGTGAAAAGCTTTCGTTTTATTATGCATTTATTATATTAAGCATAATAATTTTTTAATGAACAGTTAAGAAAGCCAGTGGTGGAAAAGAAATTTACCAGGATACATTCAGAACGAGAAAAAATAGGAAAATCTCTTCAGGCCCTTGGTGGTCTGGCAAAAGCAGATCTTGTCTAGTCTTGCTGATTCATATACGCTGTGAGCTTACACCTATCACAAGACTAATATAAAAGTGTTTGTAGGGGAATTAAAAGGAAAAGGGGTGCTAGCTCACTCCTTTCGCCCCTGCTCTATGAACTGTGATCTCAGCCAGAATAAATGTAGCTATATTTTTATTCATCCTGCAGAGCCACGTCTACTTCAGAGTCTTCACTTGCCAGCCTCTAAGGAGTTTTCAGAAGAGAGAGAGAGAGAGAGGGGGAAAAAGCCTCTCCAGCAATTTTAAACCCACTCTCTTGCTCAGTGGCTCTCGGGATTAATGTTAATCTGAATGCAGTTTAAAGCTGCACCCTACTGCCTGCTATATAGTATGTTCCTGGTCACTCTGCCTTATATTAGCAACATGTTGGTTTTGATTTCTATTCCTATTTTCTATTGCAAATTTCTAATTTCTAATTCCTAATGCTTCACCTCTTTATTTGGAGTGTGAATCTTTTTGCAATTTACCACCCCATGTGGACAGTTAAGATTGAGAACAAATGCATGGTCTGTGGAAAAGAGCCATCTGGGATTGGAGGTCTCCATCATGACGCCATGCGACACATTTAACCAGAAAGAATCTTCCTGTAAATCGGTTTATAGCTAAATCCCGGTATAATTGGCAGGGTAATCTTACGTCTTAATAAACCTGACATTCCCTTTTCTACTCTGTTCAATAGGATTATCTTAAAAACAATTAAAGAGGTATCTATGAGGCATCTACATTATGAAAACATCACTATTTATCTGTGCAATCTTTGGTCATTTCACTAGCAAATGGACAAATAAATCCCACTTCTACCAAGATGTTTAATTGTAATCCTTAGGTATGTTCACTAGAAGCTGAAAGAAATGTGTGCATCTTATATTCATTAAAGTGTCAGAAAAACTGGTACAGTCTAATACTTCTGGTAAAAAACCGTCTGTCTGTATCGGTATCTGAATGTAACATTTCAGCATAAATGAGCCCTAACAGTAAAGCAGTCAGTACTCAGTCCTCAAAATGGTAGCAATTATGCAATATAGTGTTATCACATGAAATGAAAAGATGCTACAGATTCTTTTTACTTAATATGAATTTACAGTGGGTAGTTTAAAAAAATATCCAAAGTACTCTGTGTGTGAAAGTGAAAGTGTCTGGGTGTAAGATTTGGGATTGTCATTCTCTCTGGTAGTAGCACAAGCAAGTCTCAGATGAGCATTTCATAAAGTTAACCCTTGTCCAACATATGAGTTCATTTAATGGCTGTAAATATCACAAAGTACACATTTAACAAAAACGCAGGAAATCGGGTTATTGTGCCCAGGTGTCTGATTTGTGCTTCGTTGTCATCCTGTTAGCATGGTGTTTGGTGAATTTCCACTGTGATCATCAATTCCACTTTTGTTCTGTGAGCTCAGAAAAGAGGAGGGAGCTGATGATAGCGAGCTAGCTAAAATAACGGGTTGTCAAACAGGAAAGAGTTCTTTCTGTTATGATCCACTTACACAGGCCTGTGGAGAGAGTTTACATGGTGTCCACTATTGCATCTCAGTGTGAGTTACCTAACACTACCTCAGTAGTTCTAAAGGAAAAAGTCACACTGTGTTATGATGCCTGCGGTCCAGTTAAACCACATTGTAAGGGCTCAGTGCCTGATACATAGTTGTATTTGATCTCACAACTAATGTGTCCATATGAAAATTGCCACCAATTTAAACCTGACTGCTCTGACTGTAAATTATTGTTACAGGATTAACAGGGTGACTCACAGCAGCTCAGGGACATCATGCTTTCTCCCCTGACTCAATAATAATATGGTTTATTTTTAACAAAATCCTATGCACTGTGGCTTTAATTACAAATTAATTATAGTTAATGCTATAAAAACATATGTTTTTGGCTTTATGGGCATGTCTAATCGAGCAGTGATTGGCAGAAGCACAGTAAACAACCTGACGGCGATGACAGTGTTGGGAAAGTGGGTAGGAATGAATCCTACTTACATTTTTTCCCCCAAGTAAGAAAACATAGTGTTTTTGTCCTACAGTGCATAATGTACAGAATTGGGTACATAAGAACAAAAAACATTTACATGCTTATGGTATAGGAAAGCAACCATTTCACTTTCTGTTCACAATTTGCCTCACTTTTAAGTCACTTAGTGTCACCCAACTGCACTGGAATCTGACCATCACAGTGCAGAGCAGTGACAGCTCAGTGATTAAGATGTTGGACTTCAAGTCAGCAGATCATGAGTTCAAATTCAACCACCACCAAACATCCACTGCTAAGCCCTTGAGCAAGACCCTTAAACCTCAATTACTTGGTTGTATAAAATAAGACATGGGTGTCTGCCATATGGCATAAATGTAAATACACTGAAGTGCCAAGAAAAACATGTACAGACTGTAAAAAATGGTACAGATTTGTGGTGGCTCCATAATGGTATGGAATCTGTTTAGCTGGCATTCCATGGAACCCCTGGTACATCTACAAACATCATTGACAGGTTAACTCTGTCCCTACTTTCTAAAAAGTTACACCAGTGCATGTCCTGCATTCATTCTGATGGGTTTGGCCTCTTCCAACAGGAAAATGTGCCATTACACACGTCTAGAGACGCCAAATTATATTTAGAGGAACACTCATGAGTTTGGGGTTTTGCCATTCCCACCTAAGTCACATTATCAAACATGTCTGGGACACCATGCAAAGCACTGTGGAACACAAATTTTACACCTACATCAAATTGTAGTACATCAAAATTGTGGACCATTCAACTGGAGGTATGATATTTATTGCCAACAGAATATTTCAGCAAACTTATGGAGTCCATGCCCCGTGGGGGCCCTACCAAGTATTAGCCTGGTGTAACAGTTTTTTTCTGGTACTTCAGAGTACATTATACCGATATGCACTTTTTGGACATTTTATTCTAAAACCAAGAGTATTAATATGGAGACACACACAATCCTCTGTGTGGCTATAACATTTTGGGGGGAATTTTAAAAACATTTTTAATTTTTTTTTTTTTTCCCAGATTTTCATTTGTGCACTTTTAGTCAAGCATGGATACCTTCCAAATTACTCTGAGGTTAATCAGTATGGTTGAGATCAGGGTTCACTGAAGGCTACTAGAGCTCCTTTGAGCTTCACTGGAATGCTAAACTTAAAAAAACCCATCTTTTTATGGATCTCTATTTGTAAAAAGGGGAACGTTCATGCTGAAACTATGATAGGCCTTCCTAAATTGTTACCATACAATATTGGAAGCATTAGCATTACTCTTCACTAGAACTAAGGGGCCCAGCCCATATCCTGAAACACAGCCCCACAATGTCCAGACAGACCAAACCTGTTAGGAAGGTGTGTGACTTTCACCTAAAGGAGAAAATTAGGCAAGGTGTCCACATACTTTTTGCCATATAGTGTATGTGTGCTCTGAGCCATAGTCACAAATTAGGTGTGTATGAAAAAAAAATATATTTAAAGGAAAGAGGAGGACAAAGGGGTGAATAATAAATAAATAACAGACTGAATAAAAAATAAATGAAAATACAACTCTGTGTGTATATGTATGTGTGGCAGAGAGAGAGAGGGGGGGTAAGTGGAGGCTGTAGAGCACTCATGGGTTTACGGTGGGTGGTGGTGATGGATATGAGCTCAGAATAATCCTTGTACTCTATTGTCTCATTCTTTCAAACTCATCCCGTTTTCATAAAAGGAGCTAATGAGAGAGCAGAGCTTTTGGCTGTAAGGGCACACACAGGACAGCTGGACAGGAAGAGATAACAAGAACAAGAGAAAGAGACAGCATAGGAAGGGAGAGGGGTGGAAAACTGCATGGTGATGAGAAGAGATTGATGGAGTACCATTAAATACTGCTCTTCAAATTTCCTGTCTACTCTACCTGTCATATGCCATTCATGCTACAGTTGGCCTTGTGAGGATGCACCAGTGCGTCAATTAGCTCAGACTGTGAAGGCAAACTGTATGTGAGTGAGAAAGAAAGGTCCAACAACTTTAGGGTAGTCCAGAGAGTAGCTCTGAAACGGCTGATGGTGGTAACTTGCAGCAGTCACCCTACAGCATTGTCTTTTTGTTAACAGTACTATACTAATGCAATTTAACTGTATTAACAGAAGCAGGGTAATAACATCAGAGTTACATAATGACTCTGTAGTGCTTGGCCACCAAAACACAGAAGTTAAGTAGTGCAAATAAACTGGGAACATCTCAGTCATGAGATAGTGAGTGAGTCATGTTGTTTATTACACAGTTAATGCCCTCTTCAGACGGCATCCCATCCTTAGTAACTTCAGCCATTAATACTCTGTATGTGGATGCTGTATGGTCTGCTGATTAAAACGTTGCTTAATTGATATTCTTTTATTTATTATTTTACTGTAATTAACCTGGTCAGTTTACAGTATTTCCTATTTCTGGATTACTGGCCATAAGGTGTGCACCAGGCATCCTGGAGTGGCAAATGAATGTTTTTATTAATTTCTCATTCACATCTTGAACAAAACAGAACTGACAACTTGCACATAAAAGTGTGACAAATAATTAAATAACAAAACACTGCTGAAATTATTTTACAAAGCACATAATCAACTCTCAACATAATCATTGTTCAAGTAAAAAACACAGATTCCCATAATCCACAGTGGCCAGGCAAGATGGCCACGCCCAGTATAAATACTTTGGTTCCTACCTGTTCTCAGTGCCAATGTTATATGTTCATTGTGTTTCAACCGTTTTCAGTTAGAGCTGTTTTCTGTTAGCCTATTTAAGCTGTCCTTTGGTCGTTCACTTTGTAAGTATTTGGTTTTCTGCACGAGCCTGTACCAAGTCGTCTAGTGAGTTTTGTCCCAGTTTCTGTTCTTGTGCTTTGCTCTGATTATGATCCAAGCCCCCTATTAGTGCCTTGCCTGACCTTGTGCCATTTTATTTGAGTTTGGATGGTGTCTTGGACTTTGTTTGCCTGTCTAATAAACACTTGCAATTGTGTCTGTACACGCAACACCTAAGACATTCGTCTAAACCCTTAGTAAAAATTCATATTAGGATTGACAAAAATCTATTTTTAAACATTTTTTTCCAAGTGCTAATTTGTAAAACTGATTTACCAAGATCTAACATAATGAGACAGGTAATTTCCTTCCTAAGCTCATGTTAGTAAATCATTAGCTCATTATTGTAGGTGATATCAAATTATGCACCTGCTTTTACCCATAAACCTTTAGCAAATCATGGGCTCAATGGAATGAAAAGCCCTTTTTGTGAGTATGGCTTCAGGCCTCTCCACCCATTGCCTGCACCATACTGTTTTACATGCACACCGCATCTCTGCTTACACACACACACACACACACACACACATACACACACATACATCAGCCTTAACCAAGCTGAGCTGTGTCCAGAATCTTTAGGAAAGGCACACTGCATGATGCTAAGGCTATTGAACAAATCTAATCTGTTCAAAAAATGTAATCGGCGTAACTATATTCCACTCTGTGCTGTTAGCCAAAGATTTTATAATGTAGCATGTGCAGTACAGGAAAGGGGGAGAGGGGGAGTAGTCATGCATTATTCACATCATTCTAACAGTATTTTGGGATCACAATGACGGGAACATGACAATGCTCTTTACAAGCCCATGTTAACACACACACTTACAAACATATTCTATACACTGTAGACACTGAGGATCCTCCCATGGCAGTCACACAAATTTGGCACCACATGTATAATATGAACAGTTTTTCACTGTTTAATATACACCGAAGTTCCTGGTCCAAAACTGGTACAGATTGATGGTGGCTCCAAAATGGTATGGCGTATGCTTAGCTAGCTAGCATGTCTACAAACATCTCTAAGTATTAGACTGGTGTATCAGTTCTTCTGGTACTTTAGTATATAAATGTCTTTACATATGCCTGGAAATAAAGCTTTATAGGTAGTACTGTGTGTACTAAAACAATTTATGATGCAAGAAGCAAAAGTACAGAGTGCATGAAAGGAACAAGTATAGGCTTGTCCTGTTTTGTGCATGTGTGTGTGTGTGTGTGTGTGTGTGTGTGTGTTACTGTTATCTACTCTGGGAAAATCAATGTGCACAGTGGCAAGAACGTGCCAGCTTTATCACTCAGAACTGACAACTGCTCATGTAGAAAGCCACTAAGATAGAAAGGGCACTCATTCTTGTGCGAAGCGTGTTAAGTGTAATAATGCATAACTGACTGAGTACAAAACATTGTGCCAAATCAGTGGCTACAGACTTCATTACTGCCGCCTGACTGCAAAACCCAAAACTAGTCTTCGACATCTTGTTATTCAAGACAACTTTCAACAGAACGTCTTCTTATTAAAGTGTGGTTGGGAGCAAACTTTTCTCCTGATTATTTAGCTCTGTGAATTATGAATATCTCACGCATTTCACCAAAATGGTGCACACTGGTTATATTTGCATGCATATAAATTAGAATTATAAATATACATTTAAACACGCTCAGAAATTTCATTCTGATTGCACACACTTAATGAACTGTTTACATGAACACTAATCTCAATGCTCTGTTATAATATGTTTAGGAAGCCAAAATTTTAATCTCAAAATCTTAAATTCCAAAACCTGTTTGTTTATACCCTAAATGTAAATCTCTTTTAAATCTTGTTTTTTTTTTTATGAGCCATAAACTCGAACATCTATTAAGAAGTATCTGTTTATATGTACCTTAAACTGTCAATTCTGTCAAAAATCTGTTAACACAAACCACACGTTTAAAGTACATGAAAAATCAATCATATCATAAAACAAAAACAATGTAAGGATGTTTTGTATTGTTCTACAATTTATTTAGCATGCTAGTAAATCCATCTAGGTAAAATATATATTGATCGGACTATTATGAACAAACCAACAAGCTATTTATATAACACATAAATGATGTTTTCAAATTTGGTGATTTAGCTGACTTTAAAACTGTACAAATAAAGTACAAAGCATAGAAATCTTTTACTTCATAACTATTCAGAAGTTGTTTGAAACTAGAGAAAGTTGAAAGATGAGTTTAGGGGAATAAGTATGTTTAAATAAAAAAAAGACATATAAAAATAGATGTGTCTGTAAAAGGGCTAACATTGTGGAAGTAAGAATGTGTAAGTCATTTTGCAAATAAAAAAAATGTTATAGTAAACAATAACAAAATTGAGATAAAATGTGTTTATAACTGTAGGAGTTTAGGACATGCTGCATACAACTAAGGGACCCAGTAGTAGGACTACAACTTTGAGACAGTCTGGGACTGCTACTTCCAAGCCAGCACAGTGCCAATCAGCAGTGACTAGGAACACCTGCTTCAGTGTCTATTTAAGCAAGTGAAAAGCAAGGTATTTTGTTGCATTTTTAGTTGCTGATAATTGTCATAGGTTGTGACCAGGGCAAGAATTGTAACACCAGGCCTCTTAAAGGGTTAGTGGTAAGGGGAATCCCCAAGGTAATGAATTATTGATCAGCGTCAGAATTAGCTGCTCAGGAAATAGTGTGGTAACACCAGACTTCATAGAGGGTTGGTGGTAGGCGAAATCCCTGAGGTAATAATTTTTTGGTAGGTAGTGTTAGCTTTGTGTCATGCTCCCTTCCTCCTTCTACTGCTTTGTACAAGAAGCACTTAGTTGCTCTTTCTAGAGGCTTCCTAGTTATATGGCCTACGGGCTTGCTTAAGTTGTCCTATGGAGGTGTAGTGTGTTTCTTTTTGTATTAGACCACCATTTTGTAAAACTTTTGCGGCCACCATTGAGTGTCTCCTGTGTCTCGTTTTTTACTTGCCTGTCAATATCTTTAGATTAGTTCTAGCTTTAGCTGATCTAGCTTTTCATATAGTGCAGTGGTAGCATGTGGAGCTAGTTCTTGACGATTTGATTCCTGCTTTTACTGACTTTTCCAAGAAGCATCCTTCATTTTACAAAGTATGATATTTTGGAAGGAATAGTCCCAGTATTAAAGATTGTTCAAAGGGAAGTTTATATTTTGAGCTGGAGACTATTTTAGGTTTGGTAACTCTATACACATTAGCTTGAGTTTTTATTACTGACAGAGGTATTATGAGCATAAACTTGTCAACGTTTTAGACCCCCAGACAGGAGACCTGGGTAAATTTCTCCTCTAAAGAGTATATTCACAAGCTTAGCATAGCTTTCAACACCTCATTGCTGTATTATCCAATCTCCTTCCTTCTCTGGTTCCTGTGCTTGGGTCCTTCTTCCACTTTGTATCAATTATGTAATGATTTAATATTATTATGCAGTTATATAATATTTCTTCTGTATGAAATATTTGGAAGGTAATTTGTCTTTTTTTTAGCTGCAGTGTCTACAAACAGAAGACAATAGTGTATATTAGCTATGTAAATAGGGTAGGCAAAATCTAATGCACATTTCAGTTCTATTCAGAGCTATGGTGGTTCAAAATACACCTAAAAAAAGAAATCTCTTCTGTTCTGGCCTCTCTTCACTGCCTACCACTGAAATGCAGAATAGACTTTAATGTTTTACTTTTAAAATCTTTTCATGGCCTTGCACTATGCCACAGTATTTCTCTTAACCTCTATTCTGCCTCAGGAGCTCAGAGATTTTCTAACCATATGTTTTTAACTATTCTGCAGGTTAACTGTGGTTTAAAGGGGACCAGGTCTTCTCTGTTGCAGCTATTTGATCATGAAATGATCGACGTTTTATATAAAGCAACCACCCACAATACAGTTTTAAATAAATAAACAAGTAATTAAATAAATAGGTACATTATGTATAAATTAATTAATTAATATACTACATACATACATACAGCTGTGGTTAGGGAAGGCTGTGCCAGAAGGTTGCTGGTGAAATTCCCTGACAAAAGTGTCCCTGAGCAAGGCATCAAACCCCCTAACTGCTCCCTGTACGCCATGGATAGGGGCTGCCTGCTGCTCTGGGTAAGTGTGTTCACTGCACCTAGTGTGTTTTACTGCATGGATGGGTTAAATGCGGTCAAATTCTTCTGTGTGCAAGCATCAAGCATAGGTCAATGACTTGATTTTCCCTTTAACATACCTACCATCCTACACACATACAAAAAAGCATTTGTTCTTAATGAAGGTTATGTTTACGTAAAAAAAATATACTGTACATAGGGTGGGCAGGTGTAGTTTAGTTGTTAAGATGTTGGACTACTGCTCAGAAGGTCAAAAGCTCAAATATGACCACTGCCAAGCCGCTACTGCTGGGCCCTTGTGCAAGGCCCTTAACCCTCAACTGTTTAATTGTCACACAGTCACTCAGGTTAAAGGCTTCTGCCAAATGCTGTAAATGTAAGCAAGTAAACAGATTATTAACATATCCAAGCATGCTAAAAATATTTACATATACATAAATATTAACATCCTCATTCAGTAATATACCATATATTAGGTTTTTGTGATATTTTTTTCTACTTATCTGTCACATATTTGATTTTCATTTGCAGTATGCAATCATAACACAGATGCAGATAATGGTTGTCTCCAATTTATTCATTAGTTCATTATTTCAACAGCTAAGGACTCTAATGTCTGGCACTGGGCTTTGTCAAAGTGGACCTCTGGTGAATCTATTCTATGATTATTGTTTTCACTGCATTCTTCCCTGTAGTAATTTCATCAGTCAGATTAATAACTGTGCTGAAAGCTGAATAGAAGAGAATTTACAAATTGCTTCTCCATATTTCAGTGACAAATCATGTCAATCTGGGGAGAGCGGGTGCTTCCTGGAAATGAAGTCATTATGGAAATGTTTATTACAGTTCTTTAATGTTTACTAGAGAAATCAATGCATAAGCTGTAGCTCTCTCCATAAAAATCCAATTAACAAGCTAGAAATACACAACCTTCATTTAACACTGTTCTAACATTCCCAGTACTACTGTATGAAAGAATATTTCCAGTGTCAAGAATATAACCTCTGATATTTCCAGGAGTTGTTTTGCTCTACAGCCATAAGACAATTCGTAGAAATTGCAACACTTGGAGTTTTCTTCAATATGTTGACACATTCCTAGTGTAGATTGCAAGGTTCTGAATTAATCTATACACAACAGTAATGCAAAGCGTGCATTTTAAACAAGCATTTATTGGCATTTATTGTCAGGAGGATGCATATGAGACAACATTATTGTTATTGGGCATTATTGGGCAAAGGTCTGTGAAAACTAGATCTTTAACGAAGACAGGGTGGAGTCCATCCCAGTACTTACTGGGCAGAGGGCAGGGGAACACCCTAGAAAGGTCACCAGTTCATCATAGGGTAGACATACAGACAGACACATTCACACACACTTGCACCTGGGGGCAATTAAGTATCTCCAATTCACCTAAATGTATGTCTTTAGACAGGAAGAATGTGCAAACTCCACACAGAAAGACCCCTGAATGTGTTCTGTGGTATCTGGCACCAAGAAATAGCAACAGATCCTTCTGCGGATCTTCTATGGGATCGAACCAGATGGTCTAGCCTTCACCTCCTATGCACATCAGTGAGCCATGGGCACCCAAGATCTTGTCACCAGTTCACCAGTTGTCCTTAATTGGACCACTTTTGGTGTTTACTAACCACTGTATACTGGGAGCACCCCACAAGACCTGCTGTTTTAGAGGTGCTGTGACCCGGTCATTTCAGCATCACAATTTGGATGTGTCAAAGTCGATTAGGTCCTGCTCAATTATCTGATTTTGTGACAGGTGCCACTGTCACAACATAATCAATGTTATCCACTGTTCACCTGCCAGTGGTTTTGATGTTATGGCTGACTGGTTTAGGAATTCACTGTATTTGCAAAAAGCTGATTCTGTTATTACAATTCATATTATAACCTGCCAATCTTCTGACATTTAAAAATTTCTGGAAGCCTCAAAGCCTAACCAGTATATCCTTATTCCACAGCTCTATGCTAACTGTCTGAAGGATCACAGTTGAAATGTTAGATAATAGATAGCCTTGACAGGCTTGCAGGTTCCAATATGCAAATGGCTAAGCTGGGCACATCTAAGGGTTAAAGGAGTTTAAGCAGGACTTCATAATGAGTATGACAAAAGGACAGCGACAGCAAGTCTTTTAATTCATAATCATGTGGAGAGAGTGAGAAAATGGAAATGGCAGAAATAATACTATATCATGTTAATACATAAAGGGCAACATATAGAGTTCAGCTAAACTACATCAAGTGCTATTCTATAAGCTGATAAATAATTATGGTGGACAATTTGTGGAAACAAAAATTTGATAATTACAACTGTATATGTAGCAATATACAAGATTAATAGTACATGCATTTATGTTATTCATGTTGTTGAATGTTCATTATCATATTAATCTTTCTTTTTAATTCATGTTTTATAAATGCTGTAGTTGATGCAAGGGAATAAAATTATGTGAGTGGTATCAATTCTTTTAAACAGTCATACCTTACTGACATTTTACTGGGGTAATAAGAAAAAAAAGCTGAGCTGCTGGTGATAGAAATCATTGTAGCGACATTGTCCAGCCAACAATAGTATATGCCTAATATGAAATTAGTGTACTTAGAAAAGACCAATAATGAACAGAATGATACAATAGAATAGAATAATACAAACAGAATAATGAATAGATAGGACGTAGGCACCGTTCTTCCATAGACCCAGCATACCTTATGACACTGCCACAGCAGATAGTGACACATCAATGGGCTGAGCAGAGACAATGTGCGGGTTGTGCTGGCAGACTGACAGTTGAATAAAATGGCTAATAAACTGCTTTTGTAGTAGTTGGAAGAAGTTGTCTTATGATAAAATTATATATGGCTATATTTACATGATTCCATTTACAGTCATATAAGCTAGGAGACCTATAGACCAGAAATCAGAATAAGATATATTTGTCTATAAGTTCACGCATACAAGGAATATGGTTCCAGTCGTTGGTCTCTCACCAGAGTTCAGGTAGTAAACAGGATACATATCCTTTAAAGACTATATACAAGCAATATACATAAGGTACAAGTTATGTAGTAGTGCAACCAACAATGTGCAACGTGTTTAGGAGTGAATTTGTGATGTATGAGTATTTATACAGTACACCGTTGTTGATCGGTTATATATGAGGCTGATGGCATGAGGAAAGAAATTGCTTGTGTGTCGGGCAGTTTTTGTGTAAATTACCTTATTTGAGTGAAACTGTGTTGAAATCATGTACTGTAAACTCCAGAATCATCCAAGAGTAAACAGGGTCAATAGTGTTGAGCACCAGGGAAACATCGAGATGACAGTTTGTTGATGATTTTAGATTAGCCTTCATTTCCTTTAGCAACACCACTACATATACTCATTGTTGCAAAACACACAATGTAATTACCCCAAGATACAATATTTCACTTCAATGCAGATCCTACATATTAGTTTATTAGAAGGAGCAGCATCTGCATTTTTGGCAGTATTTGGGTATACTTTGGTAATACCCTAAAACCACCCAATACTACTGTTTTTCAGTCTTCATTTTTTATCCTTGAATTTTTTGTAAGATTTAAATTTCCGGCCATGTTCGGCCACTAGACAGCTAGGCAGCGTGGATGCTGTGGGAGTAGTAGAACAACAATTTCCAGATAGTCTGGCTCTCAGCCAACACAGTGACAAGGGACACCTGCTTCAGGGTGTATTTAAGCAAGTAAGAAACGGGGTCTCTTATCATACTTTTGTGGTGTGGTAATACCAGGCCTTATAGAGGTTTTGGTGGTAGGGGGAATCACCAAAGGAATAATTGTTTGATAGGGTCTAGAGTTAGCCTTGTGTAATAGTCCCACTTTGCTAAAAGGTTGCTTTTATTTCAGGCTACTTAGTCATACTTAGATTTAGGGACCTGTAGTCCATTTTCTTTTTGTTTTGGCCACTGTTTTGAGGAATTGATTTTGCTTGCGAGCGCTTCTTAGTCTGCCCTTTTACTAGCCTGTCTATCTTTAAGTTTATTTCCACTATTGGCCATGCTGGCTTTAACTATAGCATGTTGAGCTGCAACTCAGTTGACCCGGGTTCAATTGACTTTTCCATGGTAGCTTATGAAGTATGTTATTATTTAGTGTCTGTTTGAGTTCTTCATTAAAGTTTGTTTAAAGGAAGTTTTATTTTGAGTTGGAGGCTATTTTAGGTTTGTTAGCCCGCCACTCATTAGATGAGTTTCATTGCTGACACAG
>JAOVVF010000029.1:8771934-8786146 GCA_028565595.1 Duopalatinus emarginatus | reverse complement strand
AGCTAAACAAACCCCATGCTATTATAGGATACTACCACCAATCTGCCCCATTTTTGTCTTGTAGCAGTTTTCCTGGTACTTCAGGGTATATCATTCATCTACAGAAGAAATGTATGCAACAAAAGGCTTCTTATGCGTCTGAAATAGAGGTCTTTATTTTTTAATTTTATTAAAATTTTTGACTGTTGGTCCCACCAGTATGTACAATATATATAAATAAAAAAAAGTGTCATTCATCATATGTGCTTATGCACAGAGGTACACGAAGAAATATCCTTACACCTTTAAAATGCCCCTTTAAAGGGTATATTTTTATAGATGAGTGCAATCTATTGCCCCAATTGTCATTAATGTATTTTCCATAGCCTTATTTAAAAATGTAATGCATGGTGGTATGAGTTCTATGAATGCATGTAAGACATGTAATTATTTATCCTATATTAGGGGAAAATGTCTCCAATATCTTGATGAACCATGGCTATGGCTAAAATCTTCAGCAAGGCTAAGTCAGCCATTGTCTTCATCATCCCAATCAATCTTTACAATGCAGTTACAATTTACTTAACATTTCATTACCTGTCTGCACCTTGTTGTGAGCACCATAGTCAACAATTACTGTCAATTACACCAAAGAGATTGACGAAAAGTGTGACAGGAGCTTTATCATAATCACTTTATCCTTGATAACACTTTTCTGCACCAGGTGCTGCTGCATACACATGATCTGGAGTAGTTATAAGAATACACACATCCCCATACACTACTTGATGAATCACATTCTATATGTAGCAATGCATAGGCATGGTTTCCACATAAAACTGCATTGGAATTGTACATAAGGCTAATAAATGAGACCCCAAAAAAGCAGTTTCCTGACTACAGGAATCACTGAAATATTCCTACCAGCTCTAGTCATTTCCAACTCTTCACTACTAACTCAGAATGTGTTCAGAATACTGCTGCTCATCTAACTCAGATTCTCCTATTTTGTCATGTTACCATCCAACCCGGGTCACTTTCTTCACAAGCAGCTCGTGTCCAAAACCCTTGTCTTTGCATTCCAGCACACAAAAGATTATACAGCACATAAAATACTATTTCCAGAGACCAGGTTATTATTCTTCAGAAATTCTCCAAGCAGTGACCTCAGCTGGTTGTACTTTTCTACATCCCAGTGGATAAGATAAATGCCAAGTACTAAACACAATAGAAAATGTCCAGCTGCAAGTAATACACACAGGGTAACAGTAATGCACTACTCAGGTGTCATATAACACCTTTTAAGTACTCACAGTAGAGTCAGTTAGTCCAAAAGATGAGCTTATTGTTTCTCAGGATGAGCACTAATAATATTAACTTGCCATTACCAGTTAAATATAGTAGTAGTGCTGGGAACACTCTCAGGCCCTTGTGGCTGGCTTGACAAATGGGTGGACAGATGGATGGATAGATAAAAAAGAGATTAGTACACAAATGACATTACATCCACTTAGTCATGGTTGAATAGATTGATGGACAGATAACATTAAACCAATTAGACAAAAACATTTTAAGTCATTTGGCAGCCATGTATACCCATGGCTTAAGGTTACGGAAGCGGTCTTATGACCAGAAAGTTGCCAGTTCAATCCCCTGTACAGACAAGACACAAGGGCCCACTGAACGCCTCCTACTCTGGGCAAGGGTGTTTACTGCCCCCTAGTGTCTGTATTCACTAGTGTGTGTTTCCCTGCATGGGTGGATTAAATGCAGAAGCCAGATTCCTCTGTGTGCAAGCACAGTAGGTCAGTCACTTTACTTTCGTTTGGCAAATGCTTTTATCCAAAGTGACCTAGACATAGCATCCAGACAAACGTGCTATCAGTGGGCTATCAAGCTGTGCTGCAACTGATGAAGAGCTCTTCAAAGAGTGTAAGGTTTGATTGTAATCTAACAAATTAGTGGCTGTGTCTATGTGTACAACAAAGACAGAGTGAGAGAGATAAAATGAGAGAGAGAGGGAAAGTGGTGGCAAGTGGAAGTGGAGTATACAAAGTAGGTCAAGCATCTCCTTGGCTAATAAAAGCCATTTCCTAATTTAATAATAAAAAAAACAGACATTCTGCCAGGTATGAAGTGACATTGAAGCAGATTCTTCTCCTATTTGAAAAGGGCTAGAGTGTTGGTGTGGACTTACACCCACTTACCTATCCGAAACTCATTAATGAGCTCAAAGACTACACCTTTTCACAGCGGCTGTCTGGCAGCACCTCAAATTAAATTACACTGTCAATCCACCAGGGAATAAACACTCTGCACTCTGATTCACAACAGCTTAGACTCCAGCTGTCATGCATTCGGCAGTAATGTCGGTCAGTAAAACTCTTTTATACTGGTAATTTTTTTTTGGCTGCATAACCTATATTTAGCCCAGAAAGAATCAAGGACATTAGTGTAAGGATTGTGATGTCATGCTGCAATCACCTGTGAGAAATTTTTCACTTGTGAAAGTTATGGTAAATTCCTGCAAAACAGTTATTTAAAATTACTTAGTAATTAGCTGCTATAAGCATTGTTATTTTTTTTCTATAGAGAATACAGAGACCACAAAATGACCATAAAACGTTATTATTATTATTATTATTATTATTATTATTATTATTATTTCTAGTGCAGTAAAAAAATTAGGCAAAAGAGTGCCATTTTACAGACTCACTGCTCAGAAGAAAATAAGGAAAGCAAGCTGACAAAGACATGCTGGGTTTCAACAGGAAACTGCAATTCCATTATTTCTGGCTGCATGTATGGAGTATGTGCTACGTTCTTTTTGTTCCAAATAAAATATAATTAGCACTGTTTTGTTAGCTACTTAAAACTAATGGATTGCATAAAACTGTTTTGTCTTATTAGAATACTCTATCTGTTATTACATTATGGCCTAGACATTTATATTTGCATAACCAAAAAGAGGATGAAAACCTTAATACTCAAGATAAGGTTACTTAGAATTACTAATATGTATATTAGTTGACTGGCTGTTTTAGTATGGTTTGTTAATATATAAATCTGTAATATGTGACTTGTTAATAAATTATGCAAAAAGAAAATTAAGAAACAATAACATAAAAGAGAAAAAAATCACATAAAAATTCCATTTAGTAATGTAATGTAAAAAAGCCTCAGGAGGCAGTGTTATTATCTGGGGTTGCTTTAATTGACCAGATGAAGGCTCAAAAATTTTATGGGGCAATAAAATTTCTGCTAAGTACCTGAATGTCCAGGTTATACCATCAATCAATGGAATTCATAACAGAATTGTAATAGAATGATTTGTGAATCATTTTTCACACATGAATTGGCCACCTGACCTTTACCCTGTTGGCATTCTTTGGCATGCTGAAGAAGACTTTACAAAGTGATTTGACTCTTCCTGTCACCAAGATAATGCAACTCCGGGCATCACTAGTTGGCACTGTGATTTAGCCAGGAAGTGTGTATGCAGGTGTATGTGTATGTATATCAATCGCTCAGCCATAACATTAAAACAACAAAAATACTGAGAGTTAAAGGCAATAACATTGATTGTCATTACAGTGGGACCTTCAGTCGGGCAGCAAGTCAACAGTCGGCTCTCGAAGATGAAGTGATGTCTAGGCGACTGGGTCAGAGTTTCTCCAGCTCAAAACAGCTGGAGAGCTGTAGAGTGTTCCTGGTAATTAGTGGTTAGTACCTACCAAAAGGTCCAACAAAGGACTACCAGCGACAAGATCATGGGCACTGATGTACAGGTGGGTGAAGGCTTGACTGTACTGATCCCATAGATCCACAGAAGTAAACAGGGCCATGTGTGCCCAAGGTATGTGAGTGTTGGGGGGGACACTAGCCTTTCTGGTCAACAAAAGTATTACTGTTACTAACATCCTGGTGCCAAATACCACAGCACACCCTTAGAGGTCTTGTGGAACCCATGCCTCAGTGGCTCAGAGCTGTGGGTTTAATGGTAGGCTGGGCTTTCTCTCACTCATTCTTGACATTATGACTTGACAGTCTCTTTGGTATTATTGCATCTTTCATAAGTATAACAACCCTTCACAGTTGCACAACTTCATCAAGCCTGCATGTCACTGGTACTTTCATCAGCTAAGCCCATTCAGCTTCTAGCAGAGAATCTTTGCCCAGTACTTGTGATATGGTTATACCTATCCTTGAATAGCCTTCTGAAGTCAGACAACTTCCAAAGATACACAGCAAACCATTAGTAGCAGCTCAGACTGGACTAATGAGTAAGGAAAGGAGAAAGTACTCACTGCTTCCTCATCTGCAAACTGGGTTCCATTATTATCAGTAGGAGAACAACTTTTCTCTGAAGACTGACCAATGTTCCTGCAGTTGGTATTTACTTACAGGAATCTGAATGAGAGAGAGAGAGAAAGTGTGTGAGAGAGAGAATATTCATAAAACCACTTACATTTTTCCAGGTCAGTTGTAATACTGTGAAAAAATCATTCTTTTTTCTTGGGCTCCATCATGCAAAATTATAATCTTTTGCAGATCTATTTTACATTTTACTACATTTAGGACCAACATTTATAAACAACTGATTCTAGATTATGTATTCTGTTTATTTTCAAAATGTATACTACTTTCATAGACCATAATTTTAATAAAACATAATAAAAGAGGATATGAGACTATAAGGAACAAAATACATCATACATGCAAATACATATATAACCTACATATATCATATACCTGTATAGTAATATGTGGGGAAAAAAATCTTGTATTGGATGAAATTTAAATTTAAAGGGTCCTAAATAGAACTTGGGTGGGTTTTATTGGGATCCAGAGATTCTGGTGATCTTTGTCCTAAAGGATAATCTTGACTTAAATAATATTAATAAAATAGTCAAAAAATCCTACACCTCAGAATACAACAGAATTGTGAATTGTTGACTACATATTTTGCATAGGCTTGTCTGCACCAGTTTCTGGCACTTCAGTGTATATAAATGGCAGTTCTGCCCTAAAATTGGTGCCACTTGCATTTCTGTCCACTTGAGCCAGAGCCACAAATATCGCACTCTCATCTAATGAGCTGAAAATAGGAAATACATGCATACAAACACCAAAGTGGGAAAAAGAAGAAAGTGTGTCACATATTGGATAATATATCAATAATGCAGCAACATTACTATGTTGTTTGAGCTGAAGTATGCTCTTGGCAATGGTGCTCATATTCCTACAGTAAAACATTAGGTAACAGATTTTGTACTACAGCTGGAGGTGAAATAATTAGAACACAACTTTTTTTTTCTTCCTACTGGACATAAAGGCAACACAAATATAAGAATATAGGTCATTGTAGATAGATGCATATTGAGTCACCACTAAGTTCATTTCCAAAACTAATTATAAATTCAAACTGCAAGAACACAATTAGGAATTCAAGGGTGCTTGTGTGGGTGCGTGTCTGAGTATTAGGACTACGCAGATGTGTCAAGAGTCTTTGTGTGTATATGTATGTGAAGAATGAACCCAAATGGATCAGTGAGCCGCTGTGTGTGTGTACGTCTCCTATGAATGAGACTGCGCTGGGTCGTTGCATCATTAATACTGAATTAATTTCATAGTCTCCTAATTATCCGGCTATGATACTGATTACTTTTGACACTGGGAACAGCATTTGTCACAGTCACCAGCTTAGTCTCAACAACAAAAAAGTTACAGAACAAAGTGCCCTTCTCCTTGTTGACCTCTCGCTGCCGGACTCTAGACTATCTCCAATTTAAATACAATGCCCTTGACTAGTTCCGAGATAACAGTGTCCTCGCTTCCTCTCCTGCTTCCTATTCACTTTATGTCTAACAGAGTGCATCTGAGGATTATTGCTCTTTGCTGTCCAAACCTGCCAGGGCTTAAAAATTAAAAATCAGACCCTCTTTTTCCACTGCAGTTGCAGATGAATAGTAAAAAAGAATAAAGAACAACTAAACCAGCAAGAATAATTATCTTTATTATATCTCTAATATATTCTTATCTAAAACTTATTCTTCATATACTATAATATAACTATTATATAATATACTTTATGCATATAGATAATGCTTATATTCTATATTCTAATATTGGTGTACATATGTGCAATGGGTGTATTGCATCTGTATCTGTGAAATACTGGAAAACACTGGAGGTAGAAATGCTCCAGCTCTGTCTGCATGGTCTGTAAATTCTGGTATCCATGTTGGCACAGTTATTATTTTTGTTTTGACCTTCCTGCAATATTTCAGAATACATTTACCTTTTTAACACATTTCCCAAAATATAAATAAACCACTAGGCTAATTTAAAGCATCATGACCCCTACCAGGCAGAAACCAAGGATGAATAAACACTGTAAATGCTTGTTAAAAATCTGCTCTTTAAAAACCATAAACCACTTCACCAACATTCTTATAAGTGTGTTTTTTCTATAACCTGCAAACTTCGTATATGACAGCTCCCTTTCTCCAGTGTGTTTCAAGTAAAAACCTTCTGCTCGCACAGCTTTTATTCACAACTAGATGCCCTGGAACCTTTCTGGCAATAACAAAATAATAATAATAATAATAATAATAATAATAATAATAATAATAGTAAAAAAAATTGTGAATGTATCTGAGTGAAAAAGACAATGTGTATATCAGGAAATGAAGCATAGTTGCTTCTGTTGCAACTGTTACAGCATAACTCATTCCTGTTATGCATGATGCATCAGTTTTCCCTCTATTACAGATACATAAATAATACACTGTTTTCCCTCAGGACACTTGATTAAATATCTATTTAGAGGAAAATGCTGGTCACTGTAGCATGTCAGGTTTTGTAAATAAAAAACAAGTAAAGTGGACCACCAACATCCAGTCATTCAGGACGACGCTATCTCTTGTTGATCATGCCACAATTTAGAAAGCATATTATCTTAGCAGCATGATTGGTTAGGCTCTACTATAATTTGCTTAATTGTGTTAATTTCAAAACGGCTAGCATTAGCTGACAACAAAATTAGTTATCAAAGTTATCTAATAGAATGTTAAAAAGTGTATTTGTCCTGCATGTTGCATAATTTCTGCTCTAAATAACAAATATGAGACAACATGAATGTAGTAAATAAAGAATTTTAAGATAACATTAACTGTTAACTTTAACCAGGTCATCAGAAATACTATTTATATCCAGCTGACATGCAGCTTCATATTCTTCAAAACAAAAAAGTGAAAACGTGTAAATAAAAAATAGTATTAAAGTATAAGAAAGATTTACAAAAACAAACCAGGACAGTAAATCAGTGCCCTCAAATTTGTTAGCAAGAAACCAATGACAAAGAACGAGGAGCACTATGGTGCAGTGGGTAGTGCTGTCACCTTACAACCTTACAACCCAGTGCTGTTTGGGTTTAATTGGTTTCTATTCTGTATGTAGACTTTATGTTCTCCTGTGTCTGTGTGGGGTTTCCTCTGGGAGCTATGGGGTTCCATTCACAGGCTAAAACCATACAGTCAGATGAATTGGCAATACCAAATTGGCCAGTTACTAAATTGTGAATGCGTCTCTCTGTGTGTCTGCCTTGTGATGAACTGGCAACGTGTCCAGGGTTTCTTTGGTTTATGCCCAATGAGAATAGGATCCAGGACCCCCCATGACCCAGTACTATGATATAATTACTGTACTAGTGAATGAAAGAGGAACCAATAAAATGTGTGAAAATGCCTAATGCTAGATATCACAGTGCAAACCTGGCTTCATGAAAACAAGTGTATGTATGTGTTTAGATTAATAAGGAATTTAGATGATTTTATATTATGTTGTGATATTGTAAGTAAAAAACATTTTTTCTTTTGAAATGTAGCAATTAAGGGTCTAAAGCATTAGGTGAGAAAGAAGCTCTATTGTACCTTGTTACTTCACACCTCTTCTGCTAGGGAAAATATACATAATGGATTGTCTTTCTTCTGGGATAATTCTAATGGATTGTTCCCTAGAAGCCCTTATTCTCAAGGTTCAATAAATATGTTAATCCATCATTCTCTTTATCACCATTGCTGTTCACATTTACGCAAACCTTGTTATATTATAAATAATGCTAGGTGACTTGTCTTTTCACAAGACACTTTCTTACTCTTAAGGCAGCTTTATACTGTATTGACTATACCATATTATGACTGTATTTTTTTTTTTTTTTACAATTTTGCTATCACACATAAAAATTGCACATTGTAACAGCATAATTTAGTCATGAGAACAAATGCATTTAGCACAAAAAAGGAAGGAAATTTGTATTTGGTAATTGATTTATTTGTTGTAATAAAGGAATTTCCCTTTTGAATGCTGCCACAATTGTAAGCAACATGCATTTGTGGGATGAGCAGTAAAGCTTAGTATGTGGGTTGCGGCTATGAAAAATTTGCAAAGTCTTCTCTGCCATTGCCAAACAGGTTATGCTGCCATTGACTTGTTTGGTGGACTGGATGATTGAAGTTTAAAGAAACGAGACATATTGGCAATTTAACAATTTATTCATTTAACAAACAGTTAGATCATAGGGTCAAAGGGTGGAAAATTTCCTCAGTGTTTGTGCTATGTATATGTTAGAATGTGACGTGTTCATCAGCAGTCTTTTTGTGAAAATTCCGACAATTTTTACTAGGATCTTAACGGGAGAATACTGCTAAGATGCATGACTAAAAACCACCAATATTGGGACAGTATATCATTCAGAATCATTCAGTGAAACTCATTTAACATCTACTTATGGCAGCATATATGTAACAAAATGGAACATGGTGGAGTGGATACAACAGATAATGTGCACTGTTGCGTTCAATTTTAATTATTGTCAACAAACACTGTCGGGACAAAATCCACTTAGAGTAGTGCTTTAGTGTCCTTGAGGACTCAACATTTAGAAACACTCGAAAAAAAGAGCACCACAAAATTGTATGCACATGTAGTACTTTCACATGTAGTACTGCTTTACTGGACCCAGTACCAGGTCCATTGGGTTTACAAGGTTAAATCCAGCTTAATTGAAATAGGTATTGGCTTATTTTAATGCTTTTAAAGAGTCAAATTTATTTTACTTGAATAGTGTTTTGCCTACACTATCTATACCCAATTCTATGTATAAGTAATAGTACAGCAGTGAGATACATGGCACTGACCAAGCTACACACACAACACACACATTTGCTCATTTCAAGTTGGATAGTAAAAGCAGGAGGGTACCCGTCCATGGAAGCACTGCAGCTCTTTATGCTAATATGATCGATATGCTTGCTTTTTCTTTAGCCCTGTCTCCATCCCCATTTTGCAGGTTGAAGGAGCTCTAATCAGGAACTGCAGGGCTACTAATTAGAGACTGGCTATACAACAGGGATTTCCCACAAGCCCTGCTAAACATCTAACACAGAAGCTTTGGCCCACACACCAAGCCAATGCATTTTACATGTATTCTGGGATGTATATCATTAACACATCTAATTCTTCAGAATCCATAAGAGACAGAATGCTTTTTATTTATTTATTTATTTATTTATTTATTTGAGATTACGATGTTACACAAATTGCACTTATGTCACCTAAGAATAAGTGCTACCATCTCAGATGCAGGTACAAAGCATTTAGGTTTAATAAAATCTATCAGATATAATCTCGGAGCAGTGAGCTAGACAACGCCACCTGAATACCAAAGAGTCTTCCTTTATAAACAAGATGCAGTGAAAGATCACCCTGATTACAACAAACAGATATATCAGCCAATATATCAAAACAGTTAAGTACCAGAAAATTATAACCTCAGAATAAGTGTTGCCTGAAGCAGGGGCCACATATAATATAATAATAAGACCTGCAGATGTTTTTACAATTCGTAATATGCCATATAATATTCGAATTATGACGGATTAATTTTTTAGTGTGTCTTATGTTTGTCTTACCTTTCTTCTGAGTACCTTCCATTGACATAATTACTGATGTAACTTATTAATGATAAATCTAATCTTAAGATCAGTAAAAAAAAAAATGCAAATAATAGAAAATAAAAATAAGGAATACTAATAGGAATAGGAAACTTTAGCAGAAATAGAATCTTATGACTGTGTAGAGAAACATCAGAGTACTCATTTTTGGTATATTTGGTAATTAGTATCTTAAGTAGTTATTGTGCTTATGACCAAGCTTGCTTTTAAAGGCAGCTATTAGAACAGTCGAGTTGAATACACTAGATATGTATAGAAGCTAATACAATAGAATTGAACAGAACGGAACTGAATATTACATATCAATGTGACTTACATATCGATGTGACTTACATATTCCATTGTTAGGAGATTAATTTGTATGTCATAGAAATACAAGAATATTACACTTCAAATTCTATGTCTATTATATACAGCATATACTCTATTCCTATTCATAGGAATAGAACCAATAGAATTTTTACCCCAACAATACAAAAGGTTTTTCATTTGGATTCTCTTTGTAAGAATGGCTAAAACAATAAAGCATATTTGCTGTAATTTTGTTAAACTGTTGATTTATGTATATATTTTTCCAGAGGATTTTTTTTATTATTCTGAGCTGTTACGGTTTACATAAAATTTACTATTTGTGATTAAATTATGGCTAAAACAGGATATGACTACCTAATCCTCTTTTTCATCTTCTTGTAGCTTTATTATTTTACACATCAAAAACCAAACTAGACACAAGAACAAACCACTATGGGCTAATGTGGAGAAAACTGTGTCAAGTTGTCACATGACCTGCACACCATACTGCATACTATCACAAGGAACAGTATACCTTATAGAGTACAGTAATTGTGCCATTTTGAACAAAACCTTATGGAACTGCCAAGGCTAAAGTAGATTCATATTTCATATCCAACACAGATGCCCTTTGTATTCTGTCATGCATTTCATACATGTTTCTCTGTATTCTGCAGGCATTTCAGCTAATGAGATTATGTGGTAATGTAAAGCATTCAGTCACTTTTAAACATGCAGTGTAGACAGTATGCAAAGCCGCAGAGGAATTGCTACATTTGCAAACATACTGCAGATACGTCTGCAGACAAGCTCTGCGGCCTATTATGTATATGCACGCAGCTTTATTTCTCTTAAGCTCAAGTGTACATGACTGTTCGGTCTCTCCCTCTCGCTGGACTGCATGCCTTTATCATGATTTCTGTCTGCCCAGCTGCTCATCAAGTGCTTTGTCATACAATAATTTCACTATTTTTCAAGATTCTATTTTTCTATTTTCATGTTGACGTGCAAAGAGAAGTAAAAAAGGGAAAAGGAAAGTTAACCTAATCAAAACCATAATTCATCCTGCTTTTAAAATCTCCTCATGCTGCTTTTGAGTTTTAAGAAAGGCAACTGAAGACATGACTTATTAATTTCTTTTTCCACCACTGAGTGCACCGCTGCACTGGCTCTGCCTGCTTGAGTAGGAATGTCTGTGTTTCACATGAATTCGATTTTTAAACACAGACTGATCTGCAGAAAGCAGCACATTGAATTTGCTCCTGAAATGAGCGACTTGCTTAGATCCCGGTGACAGAAATCAAATATTTGTAACTCATTTAAGTCCACTGGATAGCCATGACTGCATACCAGAACACAGCTTAGAAATAAACAACTTCATTCATCACCAGCACAAGTTTCTCGGCATGTGTGACAATGTGAGGTTCAGAACACAACAGTCAGCAGCAGACCTTGCAGCAGAAGTCCAGGTGGTTTTTTTTTTTTTACTGATCAGATATGTTCTAGTAGCTGATATCTAAGGTGTATTGGAAATCTGACAGAGTAGGTCTCAGGTGTCGAGAGCTTGTCTTGCCTTGCTGCAAGTGATTAATGGGTTGAAGCAGGGTAAAATTACATCTCATCCTTAGTGCACTCTCTTAGCCTGTCTAATTTTTCACCCGTGAAGTTGAGAATAGATTGTGACACAAGATGAGCCAGCAGTAGAAAGCGTCCATCTTGGGTTTTTATAGGGTCATGGAATGTATTTAATGTACTATAAGGTACATTTTGTTACACAAAGCTTTTACTGCTGACATTCAAGACAGAGGTCTTGAAAAAAAGTCAGTTATGTCACAAATTCCTTTATAAATCCCACGAAATACGTCACACACTTCACAGCAAAACCATAAAAGGGTTGGAACTGAATAGATTTTAGAATTGAAATGAAAAGATGAAAATAGAAATGTGGGATTACTTTAAGAAGATTATTATGGAGGCAGCCATGGTGTGAAGTTAGAGAACCGGTCTTGGTCTTATTCATATTATATCTTTTGCCTAAAGCCATGGATTCGTAAAATACAGAGTATTATAGAGAGTATTATTCTTAATTGTACATCTATATGATATTTTATAACGAACGTAGTTTCTAAACAAATAAAAATACAAACAAATTATAATTACCATTTACACCACCATGAGTCTGCACACCATGAGTCTACACTCTGTGTGCAGAGTCTACACTCAAGTGCCAGAAAGACTGGTACACACTGTAAAATAACTGTAGTGGCAGGTGGTGGCTCCAGATTGGTATTAGTTTTGTTTAGCTGGCATTTTATGGGACCCCTGGTATGTCTACAAACATCTCTGACAGGTGAACACTGTGTGCCTCCATCTGATGAGTTATACTCATATATGTCCTGCATTTATTCTGATGGGTTTGGCCTCTTCCAACAGGACAGTGCACCACAGCACTTCTAGAAATGATAAAATTATGGCTAGAGGAACACTTATCTGAGTTTGGGGTTTTCACCTAAGTCAGCAGATCTCAGTGTTATTTAACACATCTGGAATGCCATTCAGTGCGCTGTGGAACACAGAACTCATAAACCTCAGAATACAACAGATTGTGGACACTTGTACAATTATACAATTGTGGACCATTCTGTAGGAAATATGAGGTTTGTTGCCTACAGAATAGCTTGTGCAGTCCATGGCCCGTGAGTGACCTACCAAGAATTAGGCTGATATACCACTCCAATGTAAAGGTTAGGGAACAGGTCTTAGTTAGTCTTAGTCTTTTTCTTAGTCTCGAGTGACCAGAAGGTTGCTGGTTCAATTCCCCTGTCCTGACATCAGTGAGGAACCTTTGACCAAGGCACCAAACCTGCCAACATTTTCCCAGATACTGTGGATAGGGGCTAATTGCAAGTGTGTTTATTGCCCCTAGGGTGTGTTTCACTGCACAGATGGGTTAAATGTGGAGGTCAAATTGTTCTGTGTGCAAGCACAGTACTTACACACTGCTCATCCATAGAATGTTCCTCTGTTTGAGGATCCAAAAGTTGACTGTAATTACTATTAATAAGTTATTAGAGGGAAAGTGATGGATGTTGAGGAACACTGGTTCTCTCGCTCCTGAGTGGTCCTACTTTGTAATCTTATTAGCTAAATAAATAGAGTGGGAATAAATACGGTTTCTGATTATATGCTGTAAAATCACCTGTGCTGTCACGATCTCTGATTCATAGCTGGTTTCTGAGGGCTTTGCTTTCCTCTTCATGTTCATGTACTTTCTCATAGATTTTTCTTTTCATTCTCATTTCAGACAATTCTGCTTGCTTAAGTACTGATGCATCAAATCACTCTAATAAAGCCTGTATGCACTGTACAGTCTTTGATTTCCGTTTGTCACATTAGAGAAGTTTATTTATGTAAAGCCTGCCAGCGTGTTCATTCAACCTCCTACAGCTGTCCTCTTCTAGCACTCTACCTGAAAATCTGTCATGCTCCATTGAATGCTGCCCAGCCTGCTTCTCTCTGATTTGTATATTTGCATATGTTTGTGTGGCTAATTACAGTGTGTCTAATCTTGGCTTTGGAAAGAACTGATTAAATTTTTGAATTATTCACCCCAAGCAGTCACTTTGAGTCAGTATAACACTTTAAGGCTAGTGTTAGTGATACAGGAACAAAAGCAGGCATACTATAAATACCAAATAAAAAACAAATACAGTTTGGACAAATATATTTAAAAAAAGTTGTTAATGCTTAACCACTGAGTGATTAGTTCTATTAGTTCTAAGACTATAATTATAACAATACAAAGTGGTTATGTTTTGTTTTGCAGTGGTGCTTCATATTATCTCTTTTGCCTAGTGGTTAGGGAACCGGTCTCTTGACCGGAAGGTTGTGGGTTCGATCCCCGCCCAGGGCAAAACACGACTGAG
>JAOVVF010000029.1:8749873-8769450 GCA_028565595.1 Duopalatinus emarginatus | reverse complement strand
CTTTATGTTTGAAGCCTGAAATGTGGCAAAAGGTTGAAAAGTTCAAGGGGGCCGAATACTTTTGCAAGGCACTGTAGCTGACACAGATACAGCCATTATCATCAGTTTGATATAACTATCTATGCAAAATGTCTGGCTGAGAGAGAGGCGTAACTGCAAATATACTCGCTGGCCACTTAAATGAAGACACTGTTCCACCTTCGAATTCATGCAGTTATCCAATCAACCTATTATGTAGCAGCAGCACACTGCATAAAATCATGCACACAGGGCTTCAGAAACATGAGAATGAGTCAGATGATGTTGACCCATGTTTTTTTAATGATTGTAAAGAGCTGTTATCTAAGTACAGTGACTTAAACATGGTCATTTGAGTACAGCCTACCTGTACTAATCTGCCCATTTCTCTGTGATCTCTCTTATCAACAAAGCATTTATTCATGCCAGACTGCTGCTCACAAGATGTTTTTTGTTTTTTGTTTTTTTAAAATACTCTCAAAAACCTGTCTGGCACCAGCAATCACGACAAGTCAAATATTTCCCCATTCTGATCACGTGTTGCCACATGATCAGCTGACTGGGTAATTAGATGTACATGGTGGACATTATGTTTGGACACATAGGCAAATATGTATATTTTTTAACAAAGGACATTACTGATCATTAGTGATGCACATTTTGACATGCTTTCAGAACTGACATAAAGTCGATAAAGTAATGCAGTACCTCCGCCAATCATCTGCCACCCATTGCACTTACTCATCAATGTCTTAATGCTTTCTTTGTTGTTTAAACTCATTTTCTAATTTCAACAACAAATAAGTATTAGCAATATTACTAGGTACTTGCCTATTAAATACATATTTACCAATGTGACCAGTGAATATATTTGCTCTGTTCTCTGATTAATGTTGAATAACTTCACAGACATATCAGTAAAATGTGCCTCCGAATCACTGAGAAAGGTTCACGACTGAAACTACGTTCACAGATTTTTCCAACAGGTACAGGTTTTCTCACTCACACTCCACGATACATCCGCTAACATTCCGGTCACACCTCTTCTAGTCATACACACCGACAGGAACATTAAAACAAGAGAGAATTAGGTTTGCATAAAGCATATTAAAAGCATAAAATTTTACACTGGAAATAAAAGCGTCTGGATAACACACTTTTTAAACCTGTATTTATAAGAACACCAATACAGCTCACAATCATAACATTCTCCAGAATACTATTAGGCAGTATATGAGAAAACTAATCCCCAGGATTAGGTGTGAGCCTGTCTCGGATGAGTGAAGTAGTCTGGAGTGTGATGTAATGCCTTTAGAGATCAGGAAGATACGCCATAACTAGACCATTAAGAGCTATAGGGGCCAAAAGCCAGGCCTTGGAGTAAGTGTAAAATGGAACAGGAAGCCAATATAAATCAAATAAGACAAATTTACATTAAAATTGAGTTAAGGTAGAATTGAAGTACTCTTTGACTTCCTGGAATGATCTAAATCTTATTTAGAGAGACAGCAATACAAGCAACCATGATATGAATGCATACACTGGTTTTCCAGCATCATGTTGGAGTGTATGTAGTGTATAATATTTCATAAATATGTATTTCATTTTATATAATTGTGTCAATAAATATAATGTTGTGCTTATCTTTAAGTGTTAGATTAGAATCACACAATGAGGCAGGTTGTAGACACAAATGCAGGTATTTTAAACAATCAAAAAGAAGAAATCAGGAATGTGATATAAAGTCAAATGCTAGGTTGAAAATAAACATGCCATGGCTCTGGTTGCATGGCTTTCTAGCATTAATACTCCACAGAGAATTCATTACTATAATTGTCAATATGGCAATGGGGCGTGGTTGAGCTTTGGCTGTGAATGGAGGGAAGCAGGTTAAATCGCCAGGTAGGTGTGATGGTTCCCACCTGTGAAGAATTGTCTCTGATTGGTGTTGTGTGTTTCAGTGAGCACAAAGGGAATAAAGGAGGGAGAAAAATCCACCTCAAGAGAGAGGGCTGAACCAGCACAGATCTATGCGTGCATGTCTGTGTGTTACACTTAAATAAACACTTTAAAAGGGAAAAGTATTTGGCCACAAAAAAAAAAAAAAAAAGAATGCATGTGTGTTGTTTCCCCAAGCCTGCCTCCTGGTTGGCATTTTTTTTTTTTACCCACCAAGAACTTTGCCACCATAAACTAAGGCAAGGTTAATGGAACATAACAAAAAGGACAAGTAAGAAAATACAAAGTCAATGGCTGAAAATGGGTGGGATGAAAAGATCTGCTAGCTCAACTATAAACTTCCTTCATGCACCTTTCTCATGAGATTAGCTTTTCCTGTTTAAAAACAGAAATCTGTGCAAATACCAGCTTCCAGTATAATTAATGTGAGTAAGATGAACTTGATAAAGTATAAGACACTCACTTCAGAGATGTTCTAATGTCATTACGCAGTTTAACCAGTTTTCATAAGCTAGTTACAGGAAACATCAGCCACTGGCCTCATAGTAGATGAGTAAGATATATCTATATCTATATGGTTTAAACAGAGCCATTCATGTTAATTCCCTTTTAGGACTAAATTGAATTTCAGTACAGCTCTAAGTTCTTTGTGGATTCACAGCCAACTTGCAAGCTAGGTCATGTATCTAGCCTGCACATATCTTTTAGAAAGGAAAATTCAGGACATTCAGCAAAATCTATTACAGTAACATAAATCTGTCTAAGAAAATTTAAAATATAATATGACTAAAAATTAGACATGGTCAGTCCTATATTCCTAGGGTCCTAGGTTGTACAGATTTACATGTCACATAATAGTCCAGTGTTCTCAGGGTCACAGTCCCCAGTTCAACATATGTTCTCTTCCAGGATCCTGTGGTGTGTTAATGATATGGTTGTGTAGATTAAGACTAATATCTGAGTGTAAAAACAACTATAATATTCAGTTATATTTACTATACAATAAAACACTAAAACTAAATGTACAATTTTTGTCAAAATGAAGAGCGGTGGTGACACAATATCAAACTCAGGTTTAAGAGGCTGCAATGTTATTTATAAGCTATGTTATTGACACACTTTTTTTTTTTTTCAAACCTGTGCAATATGACCCAGTGTTAGAATACACCTGTAGTGTTTCTGGAAAACATTTGACACTGCACATATAAAATGTTATTATAGCATATATTATTCTTGTTTCACCTAGCACATCAGTATGTGATTTTTTTTCTGTCAAAAAAATTAAAAAAAATTTTCTGTTAAAAAAATTTAACTTAATATTAAATTATTTTAACTAATGAGAATCATTGATAGGTTGTTGAGCTGTCATAACTGACATCGGTTTCGTAAACAGGATTGGTTAAAAACGAAATGCTTACACTAAAGTGCCAGGAAAACCAAAGTGCTAATAGTGGTCGGTCCCCCACAGGACATGGACTCTACAAGCTTGTGGAAATATTCTGTAGGCAATGAACACCATACATCCTGCAGAATAGTCCACAATTCTGTTATATTGTGAGGTGTAGGATTTCTGTTTCACAGAGCAATGCATCCCAGATGTGTTCGATAACGTTGAGATAGATAGATAGATAGATAGATAGATAGATATGCAATATTAATAAGTAGAAATGTATCTGTGTTAAACCAGAATGGCAAATACCAGCAAAATGCACAGGACAGCAAAAGCTTTTTTTTTTTTTTTGCACGTCTGACAGCCTATCAGAAACTACCTTCCAACCACCAAGCTAACTAATGATGTGTTGAATGTGTGGATTAGTGTGAATAGAAGAGCTACATGATAACCAGGATGTAGTCTAACTTGCTGTTCCGGCACTGTTTGCTCCTTTCTGGTCTCATTAGCTCCTTCTCAGCCGCTCTTAATTCCTGTCAGGCCTAATTAAAAGTGCAAAGAACAAGATCTTCCTACCGCATCATCTGTGAACACAGTTTCTGTCCAATCACAACCTCACGCTGCAATGACTGTCATCTCCTCTGCTCCCTCTGTCTCACTAGAGATGTTAAAAAACTGTTTTTGTGCATATTTAAAAAAATGTTCATATGTATTTATTTATATTTATTTACATATTTATTTATAATGACAAATTATGTAATCATAAATCATACCTCAAAACATGCGCAGCACACACACCCTCACTATTATCACCTGGCTCCTTAATATGAATCTAAACCTACCTCTTATTTCTGTAAAGCAGATTTGTCAGAATCAGGCTGTATTGGCCAAGTACAGTCAAGTATACAAGGAGCTTGATTAAGGACATTAGACATTACAGAGACAAGGACAAAGATAGTGCTGTTGATATGAAGTCAGTGCTACTGTATATACTATACATCAGTTGCACTGTAGTAAAAAAAGAATACTGCATAAACACGGACCACAATGCTGTCAGTGACGCAGTCATTAAGCTTTTGGGAGCTTCTGGATATTTCCTGGTGGCCTGATAGTTGCTTTAGCCTGGACCTTTCAGAATACACATTACAGGTGAGACTCAGCATCCCCAGCACAAGCATGTGTCTACCTGCTGCTCTAATGATAACATTCTTAATAAGTCTTCCAGCAAAATAGACAGTCAAAATAAAAGAATGAGAGATCAAGAGAATAAAAAGGAGAAAGGACCGTGCCGTAGACACAGCCTTGACCAGGTTGGTCAAAAACACTGGCTAATGTCAGAGCCATCCATGACCAAAAGTCCAGAGAGAGTCTCTCATATCAATCATAGTGACTTTACCCAATTAGGGGGAATTGACGAGCTCATGCATACAGAAATCCACCCCATAAGTAGAATTTTGAAAAGATAGTGGCAGCTGGCACATTTATTCAGGTTAAGCATGTGATTGCCTTGGTTCTTCCTGGTTCGTCGTGGTTATTTATAGTGGAGAGATGAGTGGGAATTTGTGATGATGAAATTAGGGGTAAAAACAGGGGGTAAAAAGAGTCAAACAAAAAAACTTTTGGATTTCTATCAACTTAATACTTAAATTGTGGTAAATTGCATTCCATTTCAATGTGTGTGTTCGTATGAGAGTGTGTTGTGATACTTTCAATATAATAATTATTTGAATATTTGAACTATGTCTGTATTTGTGTAGACTAATTGTTGTGTTTTGTCCTGTCTTCTCTTTGTGCTCTGTATTCAGATAGGCTACTTGTTGGTCATTCCCGAATTTGTGTATAGTGTAATCTGGATCATAGTCAGATGTCCAGTATGTCATTGTAGTCTTATATATATATATATATATATATATATATATATATATAGTACAGTGGATGTGTGTCCTGTCAATTCCTGCCTCATGATTCTTGCAACTGGTGTGGAGAAATACTGTCAGGGTTCACATAACATTTTACAAAACTGTCTTGGGTGTCCAGAGACACACATTTTCCATGGTGTATGCACAAAGGATTCCTCTGTTGAAGGACATAATAGGCAAACAAGCAATTACCAACAACCCATCACCATGCTGATCTCCCGAGGCTTTATTAAAATTGCTCCACTTGTCCCTCTTGCCTCTCAATATCTCAGTTTTACACAGAATTCCTCTGTGCAAATGGCGTTCATATTTCATAAAGATCTTTCTCAATATTTGTTCTCTTAGCCTCATACAAAACCTATACGTGTTTCCACAGCTGTCGATCTCAGACTCCACATACTCTCATAGAGGAATTAGGCTTATCACCGCTGCATTACCCTACACATATCTGCACACCACAGTGACATCAATGCTGGCTCGCAGTAGTAGTATGAAGAGAGCAGATTGATGGTGGAAGCATGTAATGTGTGAATCTCTCAGCAGTAGGAAGTGGCAGGGAGGTTAGCGACTGCAGAGAGAGAGGCTACAAGGGCGCACAGGGAGGCTGCCTGAGCTATAAAGATTTGCATCCACAAATCGATCCAACGCAGACAGGATGTGGACAACTGGATACAACCAAGCATTAATATAAGAGAGCCTGTGGATCAAGTTTATGAAGCCAATATACAATGTCAAAGAAACTGGATAGTAAATGTGATAATAAATGCTTTGAATGGTGTGTAATGAGGAAATGTGGGTAATAGGTAGATGAGGCTGCGAGAATGAGTAAGGAAATGCGTGACGGGTGAATGGGACTTGTCTTTGCTGCAAGGCAAAGATGTGCTCTTGTGCAACACTCTGTTCACTCTAAAAATATTTTCTAAATAGCAACAGAGAGGTCAGATCAAAATTAGTCCCTGTAGCATAAGGGGTTATTGGTTTGACATGCTATGAGAATAAATGACAGGAAATACTATATCAGTGGTGTCATAAGCTCTGTAGCTTAAAGTACAACACATTCTGTATGTGTATGTGAACAAGCTGTACGGTGCTCAACTGCTGCTAGCTTAACCATAAATACATTCTTCTCCAAGTTACTATATACATACTCGAGTGTGTATAATGTATAACTGGAACAAGTCAGTCTGTAAATTCTTAAGGTGGTAGTATATTCTGCTCTTATATCATATTCTTCTACTATATGCAATACATTATACATTACAGAAACACAAAGTCACTGGGAAAGAAAGTGAACTATTTGCCTAGGTCACAGAGTAATGTAACCTCTGCATTTAACCCATTCATGCAGTGAAACACATACACACACCAGTGAACACTAGGGGGCAGTAAACACACACGCCCGGAGCGGGGGGCAGCCCCAAACCATGGCACCCAGAGAGCAGTTTGGGGTATTTAGGTGTCTTGCTCAAGGGCACCCCAGTCTTGTTTTGCCCTGTGCAGGGATCGAACCTGTGACCTTCTGGTCATGAGACCAGTTCCCCCAACCACTAGGCCACGGCTGCCCCATGGGCAAGTGGGAAAGAAGGGTGGATGTGGATGGAATAGGTGGACTTCAGGATATTGGGTGTAAACAGTGAACAAAAAAATGTACTGACAATCTTCACAAGCGATGTAGGTCGCAAAAGAGTTACCACTTGGACTAGCTTTACGCTAACTGCCTCTACTCTCTCAGCCCAAAGTGTTGACTCTCAAGCCAGTCTCCCTCTCAATCCTTTCTACCTCCACATCTTATAAGATAGGTTTTCTTCAGGGTGTGCCCATCCTATAAAAATGGGAAGCAGTGATTTAAACCAATAAATTAAAATAAACAACAAAACATAAGGTCTTAACAAATCACAATAACTGGTAATATACTCCCATGCACACATACATTCACAGTTCTCTTCCCCTAATACAACTGGTGATGGGCAACCCCTTTGCCTCATCACAGATTGGCTCGTACTTCTCACAAGCAGTTCCGAACAATTAAAAAAGAAATCATTCACATCACCATGACAACCACAACCAAAAGAAGGAACTTAAAAAAGCATTGGAGATGATGCAATTTTTCTCGCTCCAGTAATGATGCTCCTTTTGACTTTCAAAAAAAATCATGGATGCTCTGAGTTTATATCCCTCTTTTGGGATCCTACTTTAAGAACAGGAATCTTAAACATGCACACAAGTGGATAGAAAATGGATCTAAGTTCTGTCAGCCAGCTGGGTATTTCTACTACTAAATATCAAAGTCTGTATGTGAAATCTAACCATATAATATCTGCAAAAAGGATTTTACTCTGCACTGTGCACAACTCGAAAAGCTGAAATGATGCATACTGCAGCAGCACATCTAATGAGATCTCTTGATAATGTATTAATTCAAACCCAACCACATTTTACCATCACATCACTTTTCGCCTGGTTACCACCTGCACCAGGGGTGAATCATCAGCACTGTGATGTTATGTCTCACTTTAGCACTCACATTAAAAAAGGTCAATAATTCTTACAGAAAACAATCTACTGGAAACACTAGATCAAATAACTAGATCCATAACTGAAGTGCGTATTAAGTTTGAAATTTATATGTATCTTGAAGTGGAGGACATGTAATTGAATTCCTATATTGACTTTCCCAAAGCATGTCAGTGCGGAGGGTCCTGCAATCCTGCACCACAAACTGTTTCATATCAGGATGACTGCCTGAGCTGTACAGAATATTAAAATAAGATGGTGCATGGGCGGAATTGTAATGTAATTGACTTTCTCCCTCCACAAATACCAGTACGACACGCACCCTTTTATTGTGGCATGAACTGCAGTGTCCCCAGGTTTTATAAAGCTGCCCACCAGTTTTAAATACTGACCAGAGAGAGAGACAGACAGGACTGCTTGTGACAATTTAACTATGACCATATAAATTCTCATTAACCTGTATAAAGCTATATTATTGTTCATTCATAAGTCATATGCATTGCTGGTGTATAAGCAGAATAGAACACTGATGTTCCATAGTCATCATCTTGAAACAATTACACAGATAAACCATGTGGCCTAATTCAAGAGCTGCATTCTGCATCGAAGGCTGCATCTGCAGGCCGATTGCATCACAGGTGCACTAGGGTGTCCCATTTTGAAGGCTCCCTTATATGCCGCCAAGAAATGCTTCTGTCTATTCCATGGCAATGAAGGATCTGCCAACCATCTTATCCCAATGTATTCATTGTGTGCCGACGAGCCAAACAAGAAATCTAATTTTGGTTTGCTGTACAGATGAAGATCTATAGAGATATCCTTAGAAGGACCCCGCTCTACTAAGGTGTATCCTTTTAAGGCTACATTGAAGGTCCTTGTACTGGGCCAGAGCTATAGGTTCTCTTGTGCAAATCTTCGCTTTTCTTTAGAAGTATTGAACATGCTTTACACAAATATGTGTTACATAAATGGTCATTTGAAATCTGCACTTTAATTTCCATTCGTTTGAGTTTGGTCTAATTGAGTGTTCTGTTCTTTTCTTGTGCTGGATTGAATTTTTTTTTTTTTTGTGTTAAATGCCCGTGTACTACAGAAGCAGTAGATTAAATTGGTTAAAACGTTGGAGAGTTTCTTTAATGTTCATCCATATGAGCAGCTCTCCCTCCCCCATCTGCACTCTACTGTCCCAGTCCTCATTAACCAGGGTTCGATCAGTATATCTGAGAGAAGAAGCCTTTAGCTGTTCACACAACTCTTGTAAATCAGCACACTCTGAAATAATGCTACATTAAATTTAGCTCCTCATTTTTACTTTATTTTTTTTTTATTTTAAATGCAATATTTCCTATTAAAGGGGACATACATTTGAGTATCTAGAAAGCCTACCAACCCCACCTTATGCCTCTGGTTCTAAACATTTACAAGAGATCCACAATACCGGTTAATGCTATTAGTTTGTTAGGTGGATGTCTGTAACATGAACCTCATCTTGAACACTTAAATAACGTGAAAGTAAAATAAGAATAAGAATCTTTCTGTAAGTTTCACCAAGTCAAGCTAGGATGCAGCTGCAGGTAGAGTTAATTTACAGATGGAAAGAAGGGCAAACAAATCCAAAATACAAGGCAATAAACATGGTCACGGTAGGCTTAGGTCAGTTGGGTCAGTAGGGACACTATTCCTTGACATTAAAAACATACAAACTCTAAAGGAACTATTAAAATGAAAATGGCCTGTTGTTTTTTTTTTTTTGGAGGAAATATCACTCATGTAATTTCAGAAGTGGGTCACAGCCTGTTCTTCCCTAATGAGACAGCACGTGATCGTTAATTGCCTTTTCAGCACAAGGCGTATGACAGAAGGGCCACAGAACTGCCGCCAGCCATCATTACAGCAGTCACGTCGGAGTGATGCTTTTTTTTCCCTCCCTTCTCTTCCGTCATCTGATTCACACTCTTTCTCTCATAATGATTCTAATTATTCTCTCCTTTCGTTGTCGCACAGACTCTCTGATTTCAGGAAGCAGCATGTGGCATTTCATCTTGTCCTTCTCCTGTCTTACTGCAGGTTGTTTAGAAGAGTTCTTCCTCTACAGAAAGCTGTAGTTTGGATTGAATAATAAAAAAAACTGCTCCCAAGTAAATCCTTACAAATGTAATTACTCGAAACCTAATTTAAGTCATGAAGACAAATGTGTTGTTTCCTAAGATGGAAAAGTAAATACAAACACAACTCTTACATTAACTGTACCACTACTTAAGACTTGTGCAACTCCACTTAAATTTATATTTATTCATTTGACAGACACTTGTGTAATGCTATAAGAACATGTTTCAGTTGCTACAGTAACTTGTAAATGTACAGTGAAGTAACAGAAAAACTGGTACCAGCGTAACACTTGGTAGGTCCCCCATGGGGCAAGGACTCCACAGGCTTATGGAAATATTCTGTAGGAAATTTGGTCCATGATTCTGTTGTATTCCGAGGTGTAGGATTTCTGTGTTCCATGGCACATTGCACTGCATCTAGTGACGGCTCTAAGAGCCGGCTCTTTGAAGTGAATGACGGGAGCCATTTTTTTTTCTGTTAAAGCTGCATGTGATTGGTCAAGTTGTGTCTGTGTCCACACTGAGCAGGAGGGATCATCCATCAGTGCAATTAGAAAAGAAAAGACAAGCAAGGGAACCTTTTATTAATAAAGCTGCCCCAGTGTGGACCCATGTCTTACACATGTGATGGCACATAAACTGTGTATAGTAGCAATATCTGTTCTCTCAGAGAGAATCTTTTCCGGAACAGGCCAGATCATAACAGAAAGGAGAAACAGGATCAACCCCTCAATGACAAGCTTTGCTAAAGCCTTGCAAAAACTGTCACCCAGATACTGCTTTTTTCATTTTTGCATATTTATATTTATATTTTGTGGAGTGATGCAAATTTACATCAGTGATTGGATCTGTTTGTCTAATTGAGATGGGTCTTTGTTTTTGTATTTTTTATAATTAATTTGTGAAGCACTTACACATAATTCGGTAAATGTTTTAAGCAACAAAAATACAACGGGCCACTTGGGAGCCAAAAGAGCTGACTCTTTTTACTGAGCTGACCCAAAAGAACAACTCTCTAAAAAGAGTCGGAATTCCCGTCACTAATTGAATTATGACTGAATTATAGATCTATAGAGTTTACAAACTGGTTGAACATGTTCATATAAAATCTACTGTATGTACCAATATCACTTTCTGAACAGCCTGTGTTATTGATCTACTTCACACACCACACTTTTATTGAACACTATTCAGGTCATTAACCTTGAAGATTGTTTTCTTTGCAAAATGGAAAAAATGCCACAAGCAGACATTTAAAATGTCCAGTTCACAGCAAACAGGGGAAAAGAACATTTTTATACAATTTTTATCTCCAGTAGGGGTGGCAGCTAGTGGTTTTATTTTTATTTTTTTGTATTTTATTCATTTATTTTTTGCAGGATTCTAAATTTAGAAGTTGAAGAAGAAGAAGAAGAAGACATGTATTTGACTAAAGAAATTACACCAAAACTAACATAAGACAATGTATTACAGCACTTTTCTGAACTACAGCACTCGGATTAAAAAAAACACAGAGATGCATTTATCTGGAAAGTAATACGTTTCTTTACTTAAATATACTCTGATAAATGTAGTAGATCTGCCATGATTGACTGTAATTGAGAACAGGAACACAGTAACCTATGAACAGGAATCACAGTAAGTTTAGAGAAAGTGGTTAGCTGTAATACAATAGAACCCAAAAATGCCCAAGGTACTGACAGAAGACGATTCTGAATTGGTTTATCAGTATTTGTTGGCCTCAACATGAGTCATGCTGTTTACTGAGTCATGCTGTTTGCATGCCAGCTTTGGCTCTTTGTACATGTACACATTGATTCAGCCCTAGGAAAGATGTTTAATAAGCCTCCTAGATTCATTTATGCAAATAAATTTGTTAGCCAGTTCTCCGAATATTATACTATGGTAGATTATAATTTGTTGCTGGATGTGGTGGAAGATGCCTACAGTTAGGCTCGGTCATCAAGGCCATATGGTGTCTCGTGTCATTTCTCATTTGGAAGTTTGAAGGTGTGCTCTGCATTGGCAGTAGAGAGCAGGACTGATGCAACAAGGCCAAAAATACAGTAAAGACTGTTACCTTCAACTGTCTCCAAATAGAAAAACAGTCAACACAGTGCAACACAACCAACTAAGTGAGTAATGACAGTGTCAGCAACTGCAACATCCAATACAAAAGCAAGAACCAGCAACTACAAAGTCTTGTAGTCTCGTGGACTGTCCATATCTCTTGCATTTAATCTTTTACACGCTCAAGGATGTATGCTTCTTTGGTCTCAAACCACAAAGCTCACATACAGGTTATGTTTATTGGAAGCAGGGTGTCCTAGATGTCTCGATGCCGATCGATCTGAATAGGATGATGTCACAATTATAAGAATGTTGGTATTTATGAGTATATACTGCCGCAATAAAGACATTCCTGTGCTTACTTCAGGACATTGGCTTCTCTCAGTGTTTTTTTCTCATGTCTCATTTTTTTGTCACCTCTGGCTTGCTCATTAGGGATCTCAATCTATATTCTGTAAAGCTGCTTTTTTGGCAGTGTCTGTTTTTGAAAGTGTTATACAAATAAAAAATGAATTGGATTTGATTGAATAATTATGGATTAGTCTGTAGGCAAAAAGACTAGAACTTGGTGTAAGCAGTGGAAGCCATTGTTTACTTCAGTGTATTATATGTAGGTTAATGCAGGTACAATGAAATAAGTTGGACATGAAAACAGGTCCATATGAATATAAAGTATATAGATTATTTAAGAGGAAAATTAAATAAAGATGGGATGAGACAATAAATTAACATGTGTGTGTGTGGGGGGGCAATTTCAGCTCTTCATTTAACAATCCGTGTAGTGAAACACACTAGCGGGCAGTGAACACACATGCCCAGAGCCGTGGCCAACCCTATCCATGGAGGTACCTTGCTCAAGGGGTTGCTCAAAGTGTATTAAAGAGGGGCATCCATTGTGCTCTGTGAGTCCAATTTAAGACTAGATTCTCAATTGCAGTTTGAATCATTTGCAGTGGTTTAACAGGACAAGCCAGCCTGTCAGCAGAGAGGCAAATTAGTTGAGCTTGGAGATGATGAGTGCTTAGATGAGCAGTTAAAGTCATGCTCTTTGACACATACAGTCTGATATTCCTGATGTTACACAGAACAATTTCACAAGATATGGATGATTGTAATGTTGTCTGAAAATGGTGGCGGGTCGTTAGCTATTGCCACAAGGCTCTTCATGGTAATAAGGACTATGCGCTGTTCTTGATAGTGACTGCACCGAGTGGAAGGACTGACTTGACAAGTGACAAGATGGAGATGGTGATCCTTTATGCAGACTGCAACGCTGCAAGGCAATATAAGAAGTCTGAAGTGTTCTCAGGAGACACCATGGGGCAGCTATGGCCTAGTGGTTAGGGAACTGGTCTCATGACAGGAAGGTCCCGCGTTCGATCCCCACACAGGGCAAAACGTGACAGAGGTGCCCCTTGAGCAAGGCACCTAACTCCCCATTTGCTCCCAGAAGCAAGGGTTTGGGGCTGCAAGTGTATTCCCTGCCCCCCCTAGTGTTCACTGGTGTGTGTGTGTGTGTGTATTTCACTGCAAGGGTAGATTAAATGCGAAGGTCACATTCCTCTGTGTGCAAGCACAGAATGCAAATAGTTCACATTCAGTTCAGTTTCAGTTCAGTTCATCACAATAGCAGTGGTGCTAGAATGTCAGATCATACTCATGAGAAATGTTGTACTTTAAGAATACACTCATGCACTTTATTAACCTTTATATCTGCTTAATTATGCAATTATCCATTCAGCCAATCCTGCAGCAGCAGTGGGATGCATACTATCATGCAGATTCAGGTCAAGACCTTCGGCTAATGATCACATCAAACCTCAGAATGGGATAAATGTGGTCTAAGTGAGCATGGAATGGTTGTTGATGCCAGATTATCTAATTGAGTATTTTAGACACTGATGAGCTCCTGTGATTTTCACACACAACAGTGTTTAGAGTTCACAGATGGTAGTAAGAACAAAGAATCCAATGAGTGGCCAATCCAATGATTATGATGAACAGAAAAGCCTCCTGAACACTAAATAAAATGTGGAACCTTGAGGTGGATAGGCTACAAAAGCAGAAGACCACATATGGTCTCACTGCAGTCAGTCAATAGCAGTCTGAGGCTACAGTGGCCACAGGTTTAGTGAAACTGGACAGAAGAAGATTGGAAAAATCTCGCCTGGTCCAAGTAAAGTGTTTCTAGTAAATTGTATATTGTTGCTTCCAGCATTCACTCGTTCCTGCAGCAGTGTCAGGATTGTGAATGCGATAGACACTGAAAAAAGGAACAGATAGAAGCTGGAGATCCCAGAGCGGTCATTTTTAATGGAGCACAGATGCTACCCTTCTCCTCAAATAACACAGCTACGCAGTCACACACAACCACACAGCCACACATCAATGCAAATTAGCTAGAAATGAGAGTATATTGCTTCATTTTAAATGCACTTGACCTTCGGGAAAGAAAAATGAGTGCTACAGTTCTACTGTAAAATGTCTTTTAGGAAACCCATACTAACCACACACACACACACACGCATGCATGCACACATCTACCAGGGAATAGCGCACACGGCTCACAGTATAAGCTCATCATCAGAGTAGGAATCCTGCTGGTCAACAATAAAAGGCTTTCTCTTTTTAACATTTTATATTGAGGAACCAGAGACAGAATGGGGACAAGAACCATGGGAGCTGGCGCAGGCAGAAGGGTGACGCCTGCTGTTGTGGGCACATATGCAAAGAGCACATACACCCCACTACCTTGACAAACCATTCATTATTTGTACAAAACATAAAACAAATATGCATTACATACTCCCACTAACCACTTTACTAGAAATCTATGCACTTAAGCATTCATGCAATTATCCAATCAGCCAATCATGGGGCAATAGCAAAGTGAATAAAACCATGAAGATACAGGTCGAGAGCTTCATATATATATATATATAATGTATCAAATTTTCAGAAAACTATCACCTATTGCAATTATGGATTAAGTCAAAGCATCTTAGACTGCTGGTTTTCAAGAAACAGAACATCTATGTGTGTTTGCACATAGAAAAAACACACACACACACACACACACACACACACACACACACTTGCCTTTCTATAGTTGTGAGGACCTTCATGCAACTTTTCGGCTCAATTTTTTTAACTTACATTTTTTGTTAAAAAAAAACAAAAACAAACAAACAAAAAAAATCCCAATATCAGATATCCTATCCTTGCAAAGGCATTCGGTTCTCACAGCTATAAAAACACACAAACACACTCACACAAACCATCGCAATCCTTATGCACAGACAGATTTTTATTAAAAACATCACCTGGCATTGTGTTACTCAAATAGACCCTTATATTCGATGAGATTAAAATACACGGTAATATATTCCAGTCTCCATGAACCAAGTTTGCATTCTTTTTCATCATCCACCTTATCCTCTCACTGATCATTGATGTCTTTTGCAGACACTGTGGACCCACCACTATGCTAATGACATACGCATAGCCAGAACAAATCTTCATATGTCTTGGTTGAGTTTTACAGAATGCCAGATTTCACCTTCCCTTTGTAAAAAAAGGTTGATGTGTTTTACAATCTGCTGTAATTCAATCCACAGTACAACATAATGTGTGCTCCAACCCCCCAACAACACTCTATGGGACAGCGATTTTACCACAACTGTGCCTCCCCAACTCCCATTTATATGTATTTTTCAAGTATAAATATAATATTTAAAGGTCTATTTAAAGTGCCTATATTTTGCTGTTGCAGGTTTGGCATATTTAAAAAAAATGGCTGGTTCGGTTATATAGTAAAATGATTTAAAGTAAATAAAAAACTGCATTATCTGCAGTTTTGTTAAGATTTTTCTATATGGCCCTTTAAGTGGTTGACCCTTGTGTGAAATTTTTCTACATTGCAAAATTGATGTAAGGTCATAAAAGTGCGATGAGACCAGAGGTAAACACTGGAACTAAGTAAGAGCACCGAGGACACCAGTGGTGTTTTATTTGTTATGCAACTGCCAGGTATCTTATTATGATTCTATCATGCATTCTGTTATGAACATACTTGCCTGGGGCAGTAGGCAACCCTATACCGGGGAACAGTTGGGGGGTTATGTGCCTTGCTCAAGGGTACCTTAGTCATGTCTCAAACCAGGGACCATATGGTCACAAGGTTGGTTCCTTAACCATAAGCCTACAGCTGCCTGTTAAAGCCAGTGTGTTGGCTGGGAAAACAACTGAGAACCATAGAATGGGTTGGGCTAAATTGACATCATAGAGAAACACAACCCACAGTTCTTTCATGTAGTCTAATACTAATACCATGGGTTTAGATCAGATTTCAAATGTGTTGAATCTCTGCCACACAGATGGAGTAAAAAGCTAAGCTCACACCAACCAGCCCACACACAACCTTTCCATTACCGGCTATCAAAGACTTATTTCTCTGGCTTATTGTTTATGCTATACACATAGCCCGAGCTTGACTTTTAAAATTTCTGAGCTATGAAAACACATTACTCACCCAATTAGACAAATTCTCTGCTCATTCCTACCCCCCTCTGACTCTCTGCATATTAATGTCACTCATTAGATAGCATTAGATTAGATAGGTTTGGGGGGTTTACGTTATTGCCTGGAGTCTGGACTGACATGGACAGGAACTAGAATCACTAATGGATAATCTAATGATAACAGCACATCCTGCTGGGGTACCGGTTTTAATTGTGGGATAATGAGATTGTAGAAAAGTGTCATAGAGCGAAGTTATTAGTTGAACCATTGCATTAGATGCCGGATGCAACTGTAATGGTTTTCGTTTAAGCCATGTCGGTTTTGCATCACATCATGAGGGATTAGAGCCATTAAAACTGGAGCGAATCAATTTTAACTGCATGTTTGAGAGACTATGAGAGGACTAGAGAAGAGAGCAAAGGTTACTAAAGAAGGAGAGATGGCATGCAAATGTTTATTGTTTTTTAATCATGAAAGGTTCTGGACTTGACCTGTGAGGCACTGCTGACATGATGCATGTCATGTAACAAGACTATTAAGGAAGGCAACAAGACCAGAGCCACCTATAGGCCACTGACATCACACCCATTTTCATTCCTCTTCATAGTCATGTTTTACCCTCTCAACACTCAAAACAGATCATGCCAATTCTTCATCTGTGAGCTTTTACTTCCATTTTCCATCATTTCCATTAAAAATGATCTACGCCCCTGACCGCTGTGTATCTCTCTAAATTACCTCATTTATCATGCTCTCGTGTTAACATGCTCTCTCTCATGCTTTTTGCATCATTCCCTCTCTCTTTCTTTTTCTCTCTCTTTTGCTCACTATTGAATACTGTCACTCAGTCACTGAGTTATCAAAGACACAACACATGGGGAATTACAGACAACTCACTTAGTGTGTGGGCTACAAACACACGTACTGTAGAATCTAACCATACACAGATTTTACCTACTTATTATAGTATGCTGAACTGACTGATCATTGGTCATTAACCTGCAGGTGTTAGCTGATATGATAAACAAAGATGTCAGTTGCTGTTATTTTTGTTGCCAAGCAATTTGGATGCAGGCACTTCTGGTGAACAGCCAAGAATGCTACCATAATAATCCCGAAAGAGCAGAACGGGTGCAACTGGAGGACAAATCCATATGGCGTATAACTGGAGCTGCCATTGCCAAATATTTTGCCGTCCACTTTTGAAGTGCTGTCACATGGAGTTATTTTTGCCTATGGGTTGAGCCTGGACTTTTGAGCAAACATTTGTGCTTTATTTTTTTTTCCGCAAACCATATAGGTAAGCTTTAGATTTATTCTTTTAGTGAATGATAAGTTTATTAATAATGTACAGTGAAGTGCTAGAAAAACTGGTACACCTCTACGAGGCATGGACTAAACAAGTTTGCTCAGATATTCTTTAGCCAATGAACACCATGCTTCCTGCAGAATGGTCCACACTTCTGTTGTATTCCGAGGTGTAGGATTTCTGTGCATCACAGCGCGTTGCATGGCATCCCAGATATGTTCAATAACGTTAAGATCTGGTGACTTGGGAATGGCAAAACTCCAAACTTAAATGACTATTCCTCTACCATAATTTGCTGTCTCTGTATGTGTGTGGTGGCGCATTGTCCTGTTGGAAAAGATTAAACCCATCAGATTGAATACACGACACGAACGAGTGTAACTCGTCAGAAAGTAGGCGCACATAGCGTTTACCTGTTAGAGACGTTTGTAGATGTACCAGGTGCCCAATGGAATGCCAGGTAAACAAACCCCACACCATTATGGATCCACTAGCAGCCTATAAAACTGATAGCTACACTGATTTAAATAGCTACACTAGTTTTTCCCTCTGTTTGGACCTACAGCATCCTTTAATTTGTCATTGGACTGTATGTGCTGTATTAAGCAAGCTACAGTCTATGCAATTTCTGGGATTTACTCAAGAGACCAATTTTCTCACTAGAAAAGTAACATCTTGAAGAAAAACTGTTTGAAATCTACATATTGGTTTCCATTTTGTATAAGACTGAGACAGCCTTGAGATGAGAAGAGCGTGTTCAGTCAGTAAAGACAGCTAGACCGGTCAACAAGCAGTTTCTTAGAATGAATTTAATGAAGTATTTTTTTATTTTCAGCAGATATCGAACCGCATGAATAAGCTCTCTGTTCGAATTCTTTTAACAGAGATATATCACTATCAGTCAGTCTGACCTCAGATGCATCAACCCGTTTTTTTTTTTTTGCTCTCGCTGTCAGTTCATTTCAAACCTTGTTAATGATGCCTGCACACTGTCTCATGTTTCTCACTCATGTCTCTCCCTCTTTAGGCTGCCTTTAGGCGTGAGTGCAGAGACCATCTGCTCTCCACAGTCTGTTCGTTTCAGCCTGTTACAGTGCTGTATTTACTCTTCATACTTCTGTGTACATGCCCTGTCACACTGTGCAGCTCTTCTTGCACTCCTGCAAGTTCTGCCTTAGTTAGTACAGCTTGATACCTCACCAATCAGGATGGCTGACAGGCACTGTGGGATATTGCGTCAAAAATTGGCTTGTTCTCTCTCTCTCTCTCTCTCTCTCTCTCTCTCTCACACACACACACACACACACACACACACACACACACTCCTTTTCATTATTCCTTCACTGGGAGCCCTGTAAAAAACTTTCAATTTCCCAAGCATGTTGGAATAGATCACTATTTTATTGCTCATAATAAGCTGAATGACGGAAAAAATATATTAATGTAATTCCACATCTCTTTCTTCATTCCTTTGATTCTACTAGCTTGGTACTGTTACATATTTTCCCTATTTACTCTCCCCTGTAGTTTCTGTTTGAGTGTGCACGAATTCTCAGTTTGGCTTAAAATGATTCTGAAGATTAATTAGATAGATAGATAGATAGATAGATAGGTAGATAGGTAGATTCAACTTTATTGTCATTGCTCAGTACAAGTACAAGACAAAGAAATGCAGTTAATGCACATTAATATATGTATATATATATTATGACATATGATGTTACCACTGTACCACACCAACCACTCACTCTCTCTCTCTCTCTCTCTCT
>JAOVVF010000029.1:8732499-8748933 GCA_028565595.1 Duopalatinus emarginatus | reverse complement strand
CATAGACCTGTATTTAGTGTTCATATAGAAATCTAATGCCTTTTTTTCTGTACAGAGCGAACAACAAATTATGTGTTTTATTTAAATGAAGTAAAATGTGTCAACATGTAATGTGTAAATGTGAATCAGAGGCACAGATGTGCATCTTCATCAGCTCATTAATTCTTCAGTTGACTAATAAGCACATTTGTGTACATGAAGCACCACTAAGAACATTTTTTAAATATTATGCATACACTTCATCACACATTACATAATTTATATAAACACACAAAACCATTACAGATGCTTTTCTATTTTTACAGTTGGACAGGGCTTTTCAGAAATGATTTTCAAGTAATTAAGTAATACATTTTCATTAATTTCTTTCTTAATTTTGTTTATATAAAATAAGGATTTCCTGTTTGTTCACCTGCATTTTGTAGATTAAATTTGCCCTGCTGGAGCTCTATGTACACATAGCAGTGAAATTAAAACCAACTGCCAAAGCAGAGGATTGAATCCCACAAGTCCTTGGTGTGCTGTGACCAAGGCATTAGCAACCGATCCTTCTGTTGATCTTCTGTGGGATTAAACCAGATGGGCTAGCCTTCGACCCCAATGCATGTCAGTGAGACTTGGGCGCCTATGACCCTCTCTAGTTGACCAGTTGTCTATCCATGAACCACTTTTTGTAAGTACTAATCACTGCATACTCTGAACACTCCTCAAAACTGTTGTTTTAGAGATGATCTGATCCAGTTGACTAGACATCACAATTTGGCTCTTGTCAAAGTCACTCAGATCCTTCCAACATATCAGCTTTAAGTACTAACTGTTCATTTGTTGTTCATAGCAATTTACTAAAGACCGTCACTGTAAATACAGCTAGTCACTGCTTTGACTCACCAGCCCATGCAGGACAGATACACTCACACCAAAGATCTCCAAATCACCCGATTGCATGTCTTTGGACTGTGGGAGGAACCCGGATCTTCAGGAGGAAACCAATACAGCCACAGGGAGAACATGCAAACTCCACACAGAACGACCCCTGGCTGCATAGTCAGGTTTCTAGAGTTTATATTCATTAAACTAATGAACCAAATGGTTTTCAGTGTAAACATGAATAGTAGAGATGATGCTATTGGATTTTTAGTGCATAACAGACTCCAAATGGAGAACCACTATAGTTCCCATTTAAACCCAAGCAATTTCATTAGCTGATTGAAATAATAACCACTCAGACAAATCAATATAAAAATGGAGTGTATCCTCATGTTCATTTATTTCTCAGTCCCTTTCCTTTCACAAGTGAATGAATCATTACCAAGTTAAACAAAATAAATATGCAATTATTTTAACTGATATGCTGTACAGGTGTACTTTAGAAATTGAATATATCAAGTAATATTCTGTCATTTATAAATTTCTGTCATGTGCCATTATTTTTTCCTCGTGCTCATTTAAGCTAAACCTCATCAATCCCATCGAGCCCATCTTCATCTAAGCTCTGTTAACATTTGATCTGCTTGCAAATTATAATTAAGTAAATTTAGGAAAGAGAGAACAAATGAGGCAAAATCTCTAAGAAATTGAAGCTGGACAAACCATCTTTAAATGAAGCACTTACTGCACAGTTAATAAAGTAGTGCAGGTGCAAGAAGGCTGCCAACGTGATCTGATTGAAGAACGTTTTTTTTCTTATTACACAGAGAATGTGTATGCAAGCATGCATGACCACCACACACACACACATACACACACACACATGCACACACACCACAGAAACAGCATGGCATGCTGTGACTGAAATTCAATTATGGAATGAAAGGGGGAGAATGCCAAGCAAACTGCCAGGCAAATGATAGGCATGGCTTTAATTCTGTCTCAGTCTTTCTGACTTTCTTCATGCCTCACCTTGTTTCACAGTGACAGCCAGGAAATTAGCTCAATTAAAGCATGGTTTAATAAATCTACAAAAAATCTCAGAATGTGGCAACAAATATTACATTCAAATATATATTGCTCATGAAATGTGTAAAAGCCGCAAATCATAGAAAAATTTATTTTTCTTACTGTATGTAAACACTGTTGCATGTTGAATGTACATTGCCATGGTGTGCTCAAGCTTTTAAATCCAATTATATAAAATAGTAACCAATAAAAATATGTTTATGGCTATATAAATAACATAACTGAATGTAGTGGTGCTTCACACTTTCTTTTTAACTAGCTCCACAGACTCAAACTTGAAGCAGATGGAAAACATACCATATCTCTGCCTATTCAACTTTTTTTTTTCGGTTAAACAAGCAGTCCCAGATAGCAAAAGAGTCATGGCCCAGATCTGGCGTACACTTAATACCTCATCTGGCCAGCATACTGCAATAGAAAGATGGTAATTACTTTATCCGGATCCATGTTCCAGAATTCAGTGACCAAAAATATAGTAGGCTACAGCTGGGCCAGTTCTGGACCACATGATGGGCTGCAAAGTCTGCATGCCATGACAATCTTTGAATGTGGCTGCTAATTATTGGAGTTGCCATTGCAATAATTGTCCCATACATGCCATATTATGGCCCAGAATGGTCTGCTATCTAAAACGTTATCAGTTCACTAATCAGACCAGAAAGGATAAAATGAAAAAAATTCTTCTAAAGTCTGTGAAATCTCTCCTTTTTCTAAAGTAATGTCTTCAGACCTGTAGCTAGTCTCTGGCCCCTAAGCTGTCTTCAGCTCAGCATAAATTTCCCCTTCAGTAGAGGATCTGCTACAGAAGCCCACCTGGTGCTGGATGTGATTCTTTGAAAACTAGATAAGCTAAATGGTGGCCAGAGTTTTTCATATGGTTATCATCTCTGCTGCAGTATTTCATGAAGTATTATGAGGCTCGGTTTAGTCTGCATTCAGACCATGGTCTGCCTAGTTGACAAATTCTGATATATACAATCCATATTGTCTGTGGCTGTGTTATTATAAGAATAGCATTAAAGCACTAATAATATGTCAGGTAAGTAGAGAAAAGGTGCAACTGCAGGCTGACAGAGCTCAAAAATGACCCAGAAAAAACTATCCAGAATCAGAAACAATGGGCTAGATTGTTTACTTTACAACATGGACATGGATCTTAAATACTGTAGCTGTTGTGGTGTGCTGGTGATTGTAGTCAGTAGTCGGTTAAGTGAGTTAAGAGTCTGCGGTGAGTGGGAGTTGTTTTCTGAAACGGCCATGGATAATTGGGATTGGAGATTCTGAAAGCAGATTCAGCCACTAGCAGAGCTATTTGAGATGAAGATATAAGAAAGTGTAATGTATCTTTGTATAAATGTATCTTTGCATAGCCTTTTAAAAGTGTAAATATGAGACAGGATCTGAGTAATGTAGACAATGGCCGCACTATGACAGCTGGATGTCTGGATCAGAGCATCTCCAAAACAACACGTCTTGTGGGGTGTTTTCGGTTTGCAATGGTTAGTATCTACCAAAGTGGTTTAAGGAAGGACAGCCTGTGAACCAGCGATAGGGTCATGAGTGCCCAAGACTCATTGATGCATCTATATCTCCAATAACAGTGCATGATGAGAGTGAGGTGAGGTCAAGAGACAGAAAAACACTTGCCTCTTACATTGAATAAAACAATGTAATGTATAATATATTCTTCACTATGTTTATTAATAAATGTGGATAGTATAACAGAATATACCTCTCATAAAGAGACACAACACTACATTTCCATAACAGCTGGAAGCCATCAGAAGGTTTTAGTTTTATTGTGCAACCCAAAAGCTTGGATGATTACCATGCATTTCTACATGGCTGTAACCTATACGAATGCTGCGGCGGCACGTGGCAGAATACATCAGCATTACTGATACCGCTCACTCCGGAGTGTGCCATTGCAGGACAGCAGGGTTTAGAAGTAGAAAGAAATCTGATAGACGTAATTCGATTTTTCACCTTGTAATTGCTTGAGCCCTCATTCAGACTTACAATCGGACTCTCATGTTGCAACTGACTGATCTGAGGAAGAAAAGAACATTTCCCATGGAAGAAATGATGGAAGGCTGGACAGATGAGTAAATAGCAGAGGACGGGGTGGAAATGATTTAGAGTGCAAAGAAGCAGAGAATTCTCTGGAAAAGGTGATGGGTGGGGTACATATGTGATGAAGCAATAACTAGAAGTGTGAATGCAGTGTGTGAGAAATGGAGGGAGATGATGAAACTGACACCATAAACGGAGACAGAGAAGGAGAAAGATGAAGAGATTGAGAGGGGGAAAAGATCAGAGGAGAGAGGAAGACAGCAAAGAAGGAGATAAGAGGTAAAAGTAGAAAAAGAGAGAAAAAGATATGCATTAGTATATTAGTGTGTTAGAGAAACATGAGAGCCCAAATTTTGTGTGTGTGTGTATATACAGTATGGGTTGTGTTTTGGTTTGTATGTATGAGTCAGTGTGTGTGAATGAATTAGAGCACTGCAGGACGGTTCTTCCTTCTGAGCTCCCAGGATCAGTACAGTAAAGCTGGCTGAGCTCTCCTGCAGTCCTGGCTGAGCTAGTCATCTCAAGAATCTAATCACACACACACACACACACACACACACAAGCACTTTATATTGTCTCTTTATTCAGCTGCATCTACTAAAGTGCCCCTAAAGACAAAACTGTGGTTTCAGAGCTTTTTAAACCTGTACCTGAAATGACTATCCACACACACACACACACACACACACACACACACACACACACACAGAGGGAGAACTGGTGTGACAGGCAAACAAAGACAAGCCTATGCAAAATACATAGACTGGTAGTGGCTCCATAATGGTATGAGGTCTGTTTAGTTGTCATTCCATGAAACCCCTGGTACATCTACAACCGTCTCTGACAGGTGAACATTATGTGTTGATCATTTCCTGCATTCATTCTAATGGGTTTGGCCTCTTCCAACAAGACAATGTACCACTACACATGGCTGGTGTAGTGTGTGTATATATATATATATATAAAAGCATTTTTTTATTTAAGAATTTGACATTTCTGGGAATATTATTATAAGTTATTCTGCACTAGTTTTCTGTTCATTGCTTTACTGCTTTATGACCCATTACATGTGATGGGGCTTTCTCTAAACCAGTACACTTTTGTGTACGTTTCTGAATGTGTTGCTAATTTCTTGAAAGTTTTACATGATTCTCTCTTTATACACAGCTGGGCTTATCATTCAGGAAGAACAAATCATAGCATTTTATTTACCACTCAGACCCATCAGATAGATCCGCTAACAACTGTGGGCTCTCTCTCACCATCTGCACCCCTGACATGTGGCCTTGGCTTAAACATTTACGGTGTAACTTGAAAAACACACGGTTTTTCATTGTCAGGGATTCAGTTCTTGGTAAATTGGACAGATGTGGGTGAAAGTAAGAAATGCTTCACAGATCAAAAAGGGCTTCTGTTACACTCTTTGCTGTGCCAGATTTAAGATAACGCTGGGTGTGGCATATCATATGCTATTGGCTGTTGTGAGAATCAATAGTATACTTGTTCAAGTACAACACGGCATCACACTGAGCTTCTGTTTCAGAAGGAAATAGGTTGGCATACAGAATCGAATCACAGCTTTCAAAGCATTTCATGGGGAAGTGTTTCAGCTCTGTTCTTCATCCAGCTTTCCTCTTGTTGTCTTTCCTCTCTCAGCTATTGTTCCAGCTAGTCAGTCTCTCTCTCTCTCTCTCTCTCTCTCTCTCTCTCTCTCCCTCGCTTACAGCTTCCTCAAGAACAGCAGCACTGACAGAGTGATATAAAGCATTAATAATGCCTAAGTGATGTGTCTGTTCCCTCTCCTGCTATCTGGAGAAGGCGGTATAATACACTCTCTGGTGCACATGACTAGATATGTAAGCATACATAAAAAGTGCATACATTTTTAAAGTCTTTTCAACATGATACATCTCTGCATCTTTGGTGTATGTGTAATTACCACAGGCTTGACACATTAACACATTTTCCTTAACTGAGAAAAGAACAGAAAGTGTGTTTATTCAAAACAAGCTTAATTGAAACCCAAGGGCAGAGGACTGGGAGTTAGTGTGATATGTTTCAGAGAATATATGTTGTAATATGTAAATTAATTCTTCAAAGAATATTTGTAAATTAAGCTCTAAGTCTGCATAATTCATATTTCCAGGTCAGCAATGTAGGCAGATGCTGCAAAAGCTCAGGGAAACACAAACAACTGAATTATTATTTGTTGTAGTATTCACAATAGAAAGTTAAATCTTTCTCTTCCTACTTGTTCTTCTTCTTCTTTTAAATAGACATTGTACTGAAGAGTATGCAAATGCAGTACACAAGAATGGGTAGTGTTCTGAATATGCAGTATTCAGTAAACAGTGTGCAAAAATCCCCAGATGACGTTCTGCTTTGGGAAACATTCTGAAGTATGCGAATACAGCGCACTGTGGTCTGAAGATCTATCCCATAATTTAACTGGAGCTGCAAAGGCATTGGAAGCTAAAGAAAGAAAGAAAGCCTGGAGTCTGGAACTGTTTATTAACAGAAAAATAAAGAGTAAAAATGTTATGAGTTTGTACAAGTCGAAGTAATATTAAGAGTAGCTTTGTAGAGAATGACAAACATTTTGTGTAACGTTAAAATTATCAACGTAACTTGCATCATGTGACATTGGGAGGATGGTGGTATGTTCGAAATTGTGTGCATACTGCACATGTACTGAAACAAGCGATTGCTTCACTGGTTGAGCAGTGTGCACTGGACCTATTCTAGAACATACTGTTTAAGTGTGGCATTTAAGATGCAGCCACTGTTGCAATCCCTAATAAGCAAGTCAGAACAGAGACTCTGGCATGAAAAATAATACTTGAGTAGGACACAACTTTTTGTGATTTTTGAGTTTTGTGATTAACACAAGACAAAACAAGTCTTTAACAAAAGCACTTCTTAGGGCTGAGATTCTCCAGTGGAGCAAGAGTGGGACTTGTTTTATGACATTATGTAGTCACATACACTGGCTGGCTGTTAAGTCGCCGTTTGGATTCCAGTCTCTGGAGCCAGTGTTATGATCTCGGGTTGCTTTAATTGGACAGGTCGAGGCTCATCAACGTTATGTGGCAATAAAATAAGGTCAGTTGAGTACCTGAATGTACTGAATGACCAGGTTATACTGTCAGTGGATTTTTTGTTCACTGAAGGCACAGAGAATTTATTGGGCTCAAATAGGAAGCAAGTGCTTGAGGAATCATTTTAAAACACAAATTGGCCACCAATTTGTGACCTGAAAGTGACTCTACTGAAAGTGTTTGGGATGTGCTGAAGAAGACTTTATGGAGTGGTTCAAGCCTTCAATTTGCAACAAGATTTTATCTAGAAATTAAGTGAATGTGTGCCGTAATCAAAGCTAAAAGCATCCAACAAAATATTGGTGTGTGACTTTATTTGGCAAGGGAGTCTATTTTAAATGTAACTACCCTAAGTGATCTTTATCAGTACAGGATATGTTGAAATGCACAGTAAAAACATGACTGAATTGGTGAAGTATTTACGATGTGGCAGAGAGGAAGACCACACCTCGTCCCAAATACCAGGTGTTGTGCCTTATAGCAGCTGACGTGAGAAAAGCTCACGGAAAGTAAACCCACGGAAAGCTGCTGGACCAGACAACATAGTAGGGGGCTCAGAGAAATGTGCAGACCAGCTAACAGATGTCTTCACCGACATCTTCAACATCTCCCTGAGCTGTGCCACTATCCCAATGTGTCTCAGGACAACCACCATTATACCAGTGCCGAAGAAGTCATTGACTACTGCCCCGTTGAACTCACACCTATCATCATGACATGTTTTGATAGGTTTGTCATGAGGCACATCAAGACCCTGCTGCCTCCTTCATTAGACCATCTGCACTATACAATCATGCCTCAGCACCTGATCAGAAAGCTGAACCTACTGGGCCTGAACACTTATCTCTGTAACAGTATTGGAAGTCCAATCCTGACTGGTAGACCTCAGTCAGTCCAGATCAGATGAAACACCTCCAGGAACACCACGCTGAGCACTGGGGTCCCCCAGGACTGTGTGCTTAGTCCATTGCTGTTCATCTTGCTGATTCACAACTGTGCAGCATCAAGTTTGTGGATGACACGACTGTGGTGAGTCTCATCAGTAAGAACAATGAGCCAGCATACAGAGAGACATACTGTCTCTGAAGGTAGACAAGCCCAAAGAGATGGTTGTTGACTTCAGGAGGACAAGGCATGATCACTCTCCACTAAACATCAATGGCTACATTGTGTAGAGCACCAAGTTCCTTGGAATTCACCTAGCAGAGGATCAAGAAAGCCCAGCAGCATCTCTACTTTCTGAGAAGGCTGGGGAAGGCACATCTCCCACCTCCCATCCTCACCACATTCTACAAAGGAACCATTGAGAGCATCTACATTGAGAACCATTGAGAGCAGCTACATTACTGCCTGGTTTGAGAACTGCACCATATCGGATCGCAAGTCCTTGCAGCAGATAGTGAGAACAACTGAGAAGATAATCGGTGTCTCTCTCCCCACCATCACAGACATTTACACTGCACGCTGCATCCGCAAAGCAACCAGAATTGTGGATGACCACATACACCCCTCACACACTCTTCACCCTCCTACCATCTGGAAAAATGTAGCAAAACATCTGGGCCCTCACATTCAGACTGTTCCATAGTTTCTTTCCACAAGCTATCAGACTCTTGAATAACCAGAGTCTGGTCTGAACACACGGACACATCAGTGACTGGACTCAACACACACACAAACTCACAAACCTTTACTTTTTAAAACTGTGGCTTATGTTAATCCAACTGGATAACTGGATACTGCTTCTAAATTCAGCGTACAATGTTTACAGTGTGTATAATGTTTACATTTATACCAAAATTCTCACATCTGCACCTTACTGCTCCCACTACTAGGAGCAAACTGCACTGTTCTCCCCTTATTCTTTATTGTCTTGTAAATGGTTTTGTGTATTTATAGTATAATGTCTTGCGTACTTATTGTAAATTGTCTTGTGCCATCGCACATGCTACTGTACATGTGCACTTTATGTTGTATTGTGTAGTTTATTGTTCTATGTAGAACCTTGGTCCTGGACGAACGCTCTTTTGTTTCATTGTGTACTGTACACCACTGTATATGGTTGAAATGGCAATAAAAACCACTTGACTTGACCTCTCTCAGCCTTTTACAGACAAACACATTTGATAACATCAAGTAACTCACACAGTATACATAGTCATGTTTTTGTGCATTTATTATGAAGTATATGGTAGATCCCCTGCTTTCTAAACCCTTGTCTAATAACAACCGCAAAAATAGCTCTGAGCACAGAAGAACTCATAATGGACAAGGACAATTCACACACATCAGCCAATGCTTTTATTTAAAATACACCAAGGCCACAGAGCACACACATCTTTTTCTATCTCTCTTACAAACATACACAACGTTTCCGTCAAATTGGACATCATTATGGAGAAACCAGGTTGATTTTAGGGCGCTATTTTCAGAAAACCTGGTACGCCAGTCTAATACCCCATGGGGTACGTACTCCGTGAGATTGTGGATATATTCTGTTGGCAATGAGCACCATACTTCCTGCAGAATGGCTCTCAATTCTGACATCTGGTGGGAATGGTGATACCCCAAACTCAGATGAGTGCTCCTTTAACCATAATTTGGCATCTCTGGATGTGTGTGGTGGTGCATCGGTCTGCAGGACATGAACGGATATAACTCATCAGAAAGGAGGCACACAAAGAATTTATCTGTCAGAGACGTTTGTAGACTTACCATGGGTCCCATGCCATGCCTGCTAAACAAATCCCAAACCATTATATAGTCACCACCAGCCTATGTGTTTTGCACAAGCTCATGTGCAAGCTCATTTTTTTTCTGGCACTTTAGTGTATATAGTAAATGAATGGATGAGTAATGTGAAATGATTATTTCAAAGGAAAAAAACAAGCTTTAAAAGATGGTAAGCTGCACATGATACACTTATTTTTCTGTCTTTCTATTCCCAAGCATGAGGAGGCTCTTTTATTGAGCTGTAGCCAAAAATCTCGAATACACAGCTGTGTGACTAATGTTACACTACAACTGGCTGAAAAGTGGTTCAGCTCTGAACCTGCATTCATAATATTAATGGAGATTTTCCTCAAATTTTAGATATAACTTGTATGACATATACTGTATATATAAATATATGACAAAGTAAATTGAAAATCTAAAAAACTGGCACGTGGGGTGTTCTTCAGGTCCTTACTCATACCTTTAGTTCCTACTTGCAGTTAATACCCATTACTGTCTGACAAGCAAAAAGGGAGGAAAAAACAATAACTATGGTTTCAACTCATCCTGTCATGTGCAATGTTGCCACATCATGGGTACAGGGTCCCTGGCTTTGCCTTGGAGGAATGTGACCTCCACTTTTATCCCATGAAATCCAACATTTAACCCAATAAACACTAGTAGGCAGTGAACATACTTGCCTGGAGCTGGGGGCAGCCCCAAACCACTGCACCCAGGGAGCAGTTGGGGGTTTAGATGCCTTGCTTTAGTCATGTCTTGTCCGTTGTGTAGATTGAACCCCCAGCTTTGGTTTTCTCACACCTCCAAAAAACAGGCCAGTATGTGGATTGGCTAAGGTACATGTATATGTGTCTGGTTTCCTGTGATAGACAGATGTACCTGGGCAAAGCTCAGGATCCATTGTGACTCTGACTAGGATAAAATGGTCACTTAAAGTAGGTGAGGGAGTTGCAGAGATTGTTGGTGACTCTAATGTGTCTATATAGCCAAAACAAATTCGCTTTCTCTGTTAATCCACTGAACAGTGCATACCCAACGTTCCACTTAATAAAAAATATAAACACCTCAACATCTTGAAGTCAAACAGACTACCTAAACTATGCTCTACACACAAACCCGTACATACCCCCATGTGAATACACCACAATGTTCAATGTTTCAGAGACAATAGTAAAAGATGTATTTGCTACTGGGCTTAGTGGGGCACGTCTCCGAACATAAAATGGATCTCTGAATGCCACAATAACAGTAATTTAAATTGCAAGAACTTTGGATGGCCTCCCTCTGCTCTTTCTCTTAGCTTGGCACAGCTGCTGAAATGTGCTGGCATCAGCACTACAGCTGACTTGATTTGCAGCAGTAATATCGGCAGAGTTACTCCCAAAACACTGGTCACTGCACAATACTTCCACGAGCACCAGAGGCTGACTGGAATGATAAGAAGGACATTAAATCTGTATGTGTACTACACATGGGTGCACATATATGCATTATAAAAAGGCAGATGTCCATGACATTCTTATGATATTCTAATACACCAGCAGGGATACAGGCACAAATCTTGCAGTGGAGTTTGCTGCACAGTTTAATTGGCATATGTGTCAAGTCTCTCCTGTGCCTTAGCTAGACGACTTCATCTGTGAGTGAGAGATTTTCCACCACACATTCAGAAAAAAAAGAAGTCAGCAGTACGTGAGTTTTTAGTTCATTATCTACCATCTTTTATCGATAGACAACTGGAGGATTCACAGTGGTAGCAGACATGAGTGTCTGATGTATAGTAAACTCAACTGTAAATTGTTTAACCCAACATTTCTCGTACTAGAGGTCCAACATGTATGTACTATATTCATATAGTGCATGGGTATAGAGGAAGACAAGACGGTAGTTATGTACAGAATACATGTTAAGGAAATGTATTCAGTAAGATGCTTATCCTACTACTGGGTCTTGGAGGGTGCTGGAGCCTGTAGAGAATGGGCAACAACATCATGGTGCATTGCATGCTGGGCAGTAGTCGGCATATTTTAGGATATGCCTCTTAAAACATGAAGACTGGGTGATTATCAAGTAAAAGATATCTTAAATCTTTTAAAAAAAAAGCTTAAAAAGGAAGCAAATGAGCGCTACTTAGAGTACACTTTAGATAATAGAATAATACACTGAATACAGCTCTATCATAGCTGCTGTATCCTAAACTCCCACAATGCCTCGGTTGGCCATGAAACACCCTGAACAGGTCACCAGTCTATCACAGGGCTGACACATTCACACCCACACCTTCATCTCTTATTCACCTGACTGCATGTCTTTGGACTGAGGCAGGAAACAGGTGGAGAACACACAAACTCCACGTTGAAATGACATTCATCACATGGCAGGGTATCAAACCCAGACCCTTCATGCTGTGAGGTGACAACACTACCCACTGCAACACCACGCAGGAAAAATTCGTCTGCTTATTTCAAGCGAAGCACTGCTTTAAACTGATAATACATCTGGCACATCAACCTTTTCACTGTCATGGAATCCTTCCTTTCTTTTCTTTTTATGTCAGTCCAACCCTGCCAGCCAAACCATGCCAAGGAGACAGAGCATATGTTTATTACAGAATCTGATATCTCTAGTTTAATTAGGCTAAAAATAAAGTGAGTACACTCAAGAGACATAATAAATGATACTGTATTAACAACTGAATTCTGTTTTTTTTTTCTTGAATTCTTTTCCTTCCTCATTTCCCTGGAGTTTCATTCCACCACATTTTTTTTTCTTTTATGTCTTGTTTTTCCTAAGAGGACATTTATAAGATAAGAATGCGTAACCCTGCTGTGGCTCACAAACACATCTCTACACAGGCTGCACTGTCATCTCGGAGCATCTATCTTATCACTGTGGACCTGCTCAAACCAACATATGGCTATAGAAAGAGGGGGTGGGGGTTTCTTATTCTTAGAATAAGCCAAATATGAGACCAATAATATATGAACACCATGAATGGTCAACAATTCTGTAGTATTCTGAGGATTTTTTTATTATTTTGTAGTATTTCTGTGTTTGATACCATTGAGGTTTGGTGACTTAGGTGGGAATGGCAAAACCTCACCGTCACTGCCTATGTCTGTACCGGTTTTTCTGGCACTTCAGTTTGTGTTTCCTCGTGTCCCACAGGTAGATTCTTCTGTTAAAATCTACATTAATCCAGTAATCATAAAATGATAGATAAAAAAGTCATTTACATGACCTTCACATTTCCTTCGCTTAGCCCCAAAGAATACAGAGCATGATACTGCAGGTGGATTAAATTGGACATTATAATGGCAGGTACATTTGTCTTGCCTATATTCATATGTCCCACGGTGTGATTATAGGTTTCTATAAATAACTTTATGATACAATAATGTAATAATATGACCGTGTGTGATCCAGGTATTCAGGTTTGAATAGGAAAGAAAACAGTAAGAAATTTGCCCATGTTGTGTTCATTTATTGCCGTTAGGATGTGGGAGTTGTATCAGAGAGGGAAAATTTTATTACACCCTGAGAAACGCACCATGAATACAGCTAAAGTGATATTTTTAGAAAGCCTTTAGATAAGTTTCTGCCTACAGCTAGTATATAAAGGATTCTTAATTTAATACACTTTCAGAAAGTGGTGAAAAAAAAAACATAAAAAAGTGGTAAATAAAAGAATAAGTGGACATGTCCCAAGTGTCCCTAGGATCATATGCTAATAAATACCTTTAGACAGTAAAACAGCTGTGGCTATGTATACATTTTTAGTCTGACAGACTAAAGACAGTTATGTATTTTCTAATCTTTAGCTGTGGCCTCAGATTCCTGCTCTTGGCAGACAGGAGTGGAACCTGATGTGGCATTCTGCTTTCATAGCCCATCTACCTCAAGGTTAGATGTTTCGCTCATTTTAAAATACTTTTCTGCTCACTATGGTTGTAAAGAGTGATTATTTCAGTTAAATCCTTCCAGGCAGCTTGAACCAATCTAGCCATATTCATCTGACCTCTCTTATCAAGGTGTTTCCACCCACAGAATTAAGTCTAAATTCTACAGACTGTCTGAAATCTCAGACTATCAGCAGGATCTGAAATACCCAGACCAGCCCATCTGGTACCAACAACCATGCCACGGTCAAAATCACAGAGATGACACTTTATCCTCTATACTAATGTTTGATGTAACATGTAACATTTTTGACCTCCAAAGCAACTGGTCAATGTGTGGTTAGTACTTTTCAAAAGTTTTTTTTTAAGCAAGGACAACCAGTGATGGGTGGCTCATTGATGTGCTTGGATGGTAAAGCTAACCTGTCCTATCTAATTCCACAGAAGATCCTCAGAAGGATGTGTTGCTAATGTTTTGTTGCCAGATATTCAGGCATGTTGTGGAGTCTATGCCTTAGTGGCACAGAGCTCTTTTGGCATGTTTAACAGAGGAAGCATGTGTTAGCCTTCAGCCTCCCAATAAAGTAGCTGTCTTATGAAAGTACTATAAAAAGCTGCAAACGGTAAAAATAATGATTACCAAATCAATATTCAGAGTCACCAGTCTTTGCTTTAGAACTGCACCCATTCTCCAATATACACATCATGTAGTTTACATACATCTAAAAAAATATTTATAATATTTGAAGGCCTGGGGTGCAGTTGCTGTTCCAATCCATCACAAAGGTCCCACTTAAGTTCCTCCGTACCAGTTTTGGTAAACAATGTCTTCGTGGAACTGGTTTAGTCCACAGTTATGATGTAACAGGTTTAGGCCTCTTTATACTTTTGTGTCTGCATACTTTTGGCCTGTAAGCCTGCATATCTACAATTTCTCAGCTCACTGAACCTGTAGCATGCTTGTATAATGACTGTTCTTTTCACCAACAGAGCCATCCTTTTACCATCTGCTTCATATTTCTCTACCCTGACTTAACCCAGTAGATAAGCAAAGGGTACAAAGTTTTGCCTCCTGCTGCCTTCCTGTTCTTTTTTTTTCTTGGCTGTTTTACATCACTCTTATTCTGAAACTCCAGACACAGAAAGCAAATGAGCTGACTGTTGGCACGCTCTGGAGTTCCAATGCCATGTGGAACTGATAAACCCACAGTCGTTTGACTTTTGCTAGCCACATGCCTTTCAATTACCCAGTCGAGCTGGCTCGGAGATTAATGAAGGCTCTGTGTGAATTTCAAACAGTGGTGAGAGTGGAAAGCCAGTGAAAGTATGACACAGAGGTAAATAGTGTGACTACAGCCGTGGCAGAGGAGAAGATGAACAAGAATGGGAGGGACAATTACACCAGCACCATGCACTAAGGTGAGAAAGAGGAAGAGGTGCAAAAACTACGAGCAAAGGAAGACAAATCACCAAGGGGCAGGACAAGCACTGGAGCGAAGAAGAAAATTAAAAGAAAAAGACAGAACGGCATGTGACAAGGATGGAAATGATGGGCTGACTGAAGAAGGACAAGTTCCTATCATAACCTGTAAGGCAATAATGCTTTACTGTGCTACACTACACTGAACTGTGCATAATTTTAAATGATTAACTTAATGATTTTGCACATCTCTTGTTTACTGATTAGAACTACAGAATGCAACACACCTTTTTATATAATACACACACACCGACACACACACGTAAATGCATACTACTGTTATAGAATACTCATACTCATATTCATACTCATACTAAATTTTCCAGCAAATCACAGACTAAATACAGCATATTTACCTTGGGTGACAAATCCTGAATAATGATTCTCTCTTGTATTAGTTATTACTAATGGGACTCAAACACATGATACAAACAGTTAACAATACTTTTCAAAGTGATGAAATAATGACTCTTATAGCACATAGAAAATATACACAGCTGTCGTACGAATAGATTCTCTGTTATCAGTAATCCTGGGTCTGGCCAGATACCTGCCATTCTCAATCTCTGTCTTGGTGCTGAAGTGTGATTCTGCCCTCAGGGAAAGAATAACTGAATCTATTTCTTCCCCCATAGTGTACATATTTATTAGAGGGACTCCAATTTGTCCATTTCTCGCTGTATGGAAACATCTTCCTCGCTTTAGAAACTCAAATAAGGAAGAAAAACTGTGATTCAGCGAAAGGTAGCCATGATCTTTTGCCATTTTAATGTAATATTACCTTATTTTAGAGCTGCTCTATTGACAATAGTGTTCCTATTGTATTTTTTTTTCCACAACACCATATTGTAGTGAGCTGTAGTGACTGAGCAGCGAAAAATCAATTCCCCCCTAAAGTCTGAATAAAAGGTACCTTCTCCACACTTAATGGTGGAAGACAGTCCCAGGAGAACACACCGGTCCTATTCATAATGATGTGAAGGAGAACCAAGACCCAGGATGTATCAAAAAGACAATGTTTCACTAGCAGCATACAAATCATTGAAGCAGTGCTGCATGGTGAAAAGAAAGAATGGAATTGTTTGTGGTTGTGGATTCAGATTCAGTTTATTTGTCTACAAATTTTTTTTTTTTTTTTTTTTTAAGTGCATACACTCCATATACTAAAGACACACAAGATCAAAAATCAACT
>JAOVVF010000029.1:8689364-8715221 GCA_028565595.1 Duopalatinus emarginatus | reverse complement strand
TTAACCCATCCGTGCAGTGAAACACACACACCAGTGAACACACTTGCCCGGAGCAGGGGGCAGCCCCAAACCACAGCGCCCGGGGAGCAGTTAGGGGAGCAGTTAGGTGCCTTGCTCAAGGGCTCAAGGGCTCCGCAGCCGTGTCTTGCCCTGGGTGGGGATTGAACCCGCGACCTTCCGGTCACGAGGCCGGTTCCCTAACCACTAGCCCACCGCTGCCCTCATGATTACTAGTATGAAGTTGAAAGACAAAATAAATTCAACAGGTATTTGAAGAGCCCAACATCTCCACAATAGTGAACGATCTATATTTTAATTTGAACCATGTCTGAACTGACTGTGATAAAATAGATGATTCTGGTCTGGTGATGGAGGTGCTGATGGCTTCTCTATCCAAATTGTATAAGGCTGTGTTGGATCAATTTGCTATCAGACACGCAGACACACACACACACTGTCACAGCCTGGCGCCAAATGATCCATGATGTTGCCTGCTCAACTTGTTCCCTCCATTCACGTCTTTCTAGTCAGATATTCATTTTGGGAAAGTAGGTGAGTATGTTCAAGACACTCACATACCCAGTCAAGAGACAGCACAATTTTCTGGATGTGTGACTCAGATACCATTCTATTACAACTGGTTCAAGATCACCTGAACACTGCTGCTTAAAGGTCTAAAGCTGGGGGTTCTTCAACCAGAAGGAATATATTCATCATAAGTATTGGAAAAAGTGTCTGCTTCCTGGCTTATACTTTAGTTTCCTGTTTGAATCCTTTCTCTGCTTCCTTCTAGACTACAGAAATGTTTTAGGATAATTCAGCTCCTGGCCATGTCATATGATGCCACAACCCCCCCTGTAGTAGCAGCGTTAAGAAGATGTGAAGTAATGAGAATAAGGTTTTTGCTCAAACAGTCAGCATTATGGTAGAAATAAGACAAAACCACCAGGATATTCAGATGCTTATCTATATGCAGTGTGGAGTATTTGCTCAGAGAGATTTATATTGGTGTTCTGCTGACTTAAATGCACAGGTGTGGAAAAGAAAACGCTGACTTCAATACACAGGTGTGGAAAGAAGTGCTGAATCTAATATACAGGTGGGAAGTAACTACAGAACACTAAATCACATCGCTTAACCTTAGCTGACCCTTTACAAATCCAAGTAAACTTTGTGTTAAGATGCTAATAGAGGCTTACAATGCAGGGTGCTGGGTAAAAGTTGTAGGGAAATCAATTAGGGACACAGGAAACTTTGGGACAGAACACTTAATCACTGGATCACAGTTGTCAATATTTAAATGTAGTTTAAAACCACTGTAAGCTATATTTAAAACCACTATAAAATAGAAAAACTCCTATTAGAAATAGAATAAGTCTTTACAAGCCATGGGTTTGAGGTTAGGGAACAGTTCTTGTGCCCAGGGTGCATTTGGGGAGTTAGGTGCCTTGCTCAAGGGCACCTCAGTCATGCCTTTCCCTGTGCGGGAATTGAACCCAGGACCTTCCAGACACAAGACCAGTTCCCTAACCACAATTCTTCAGTACAAGCTGGGTATCAGTGAATATTAATGCCATTTTTTTCTTAACCAAGTACAAGTAGGAGTAAATTTTTTACCATTATTTACCAAAATACTACAGTGTTGAACTCTATTATTATTATTATTATTATTATTATTATTATTAGTTTGTTTGTTTGGTTACTTGTGCCCTTGAATGAAATATGACCATAAGCACTCTCTCAGAATGTGTATTCAGTGTGGCTGGCATAAAATATTAAGATGGAAAAGCCAGCAGCCAATTCGCATTAGCAACCTTATAACTGTACAGCTAGCACTTATTGTACCAACTACTATTACTAATATATGTTTCCTTTTAATGTTGCAGTTTGTTATTTTAATGAAAATTTATTTAATATGTAAGTTTATTTTTGTTTCTCTGTCCATAATTATGCCTAAAGCATTTACTGTTTTAGAAATACAGTTCATATGCATGCGTTTTTGCGCTTTGTTTGTCTGCAACGATACGCTGCTTTATGAAACGATGGTATGAAAAACCATCCATACCATCCCAGCCCTACATATTTCATCATATTTGACACAGCTCCTACATATTTCATCAACATGATACTGTGTCAAAATCCCATGGCTCAGTAGGAGCTGATCATCAAGAACAACATACTGGGTGCTATTATTTTTACTTACCGAGAATTGTTTGTAGAATATTTCTCACTAGTTGGTGTTTGCTGCTAGCAGTGAGCACATTATTTAAGTTGTTTTATAGGGTTACTCCTATTGTAGGAAGATGCTGCAGTTTCTCCTCTTGATTGTATTTAAACAGCACAGTTTGCAGTCTGCTTTGATTGCCATCATTAATTTTAAAATGCATCCAGATCACTGACAGTTCATGTTGTCTGTTCATTAGCGTGAAAACGTACACTAAGCTTCCATATATAGTATCACACTGCATCTAATGTTCGATTTTTTTTACAAGCATGAATATGCAGAAAGATGAGTAGAGATGTACTGTGTACCCCGTGTATCCCATATCAAAACCGAGCTGAAGCTGCAATTAAATGAAGCAATGCACATACAGAGTAAAACGTCAACTTTAATTATTTACTAAAATAGTCATTTTTTACACGAATTAGAAAAAGGTCTATGGTCTCTCTGAGTGTAATGAGTCTGTTTCTAAACTGAGCTTTTACTCCTTTGCAGAAAATAGAAGTAAATTATTGATTATTATTGATTAAACCTAAAGCTGCATCAAACTACTATTAGTATTCAATACTATTAAATCAGCTTGGAATTGGAATGAAATGCATCCAGGAAAATATTGTGCAGGTAATGAAAGCGGTTTCTAATCTCCATAGCAATTTATCAGTAATCAAAAAAAAAAAAAAAAACGAAATTGAAGGAGCAGACTTGGAAAAAGTACAGTTAAGTAGCAAGTCTACCGAGCTGAAGAAAAAAAAAACACAGACAATCTACATAATCAATGTTTAGGCCTAGTAACTGTGCGTGCACTAATTTCTGCTTATTTGGTGTATTGGTAACCCTGATGGCTATGTTAGCCAGTCAGTCAGTCATTCTCTTATCTGCTTTGTCTTTTAGGGTTTCGCTTTGTCCTTTAGGGTTTCGCTGTTTGTGCAAAGGCCACCCAAAATCACTGGCAGGAATACCTGCTGGACAGGCATCAATTTATCATAGGGTACCACACACACACCTATTCACTCCCCCAGGTTTAATATATATTCAGTGAGGTTTATACACAGTATATCGTACTTATTCTTAATTGATCCATAGTAATGGAGAATATTTGTAAATGTTTTGCATATGTTTGATGTCTAGTTACAGAAGGAAGTTATACTGGTGTGATCTACAGGCTATAAAGCTATTACAGCCAGGTTAAGTTCACAAACATAAAAAATTAGGCACTCCTCAGGAGACGGCTGTAAAAAAGCACTGCTCCACAGCTACTGATCAAACAGTTAGTGATACATTTTCAGTAAGCTAGAGAGAAATGAAAAGACCATATTTTTTTTCTAGCACCTACTGCTTCAGAACAATATCTAAAAAGCATGGATTCAATGCAATGTCACAATGAATTAAACAATATTTCATACTCTTGAGAATAAACCAAAGTGTCTGCATTAACTTCTATTATCTTCTATATACACCATTCCTGTGTTGCTGTGAGGAGTATCATTATGAGCTACTAAGCATTCTTCCTCCATTCGCTGGATAAATGTGAGATCAGGTCATATTGCTCTGCAGCCTAGCTGCTGTTCTCTGAGTAAATATTGTGTACAGAGTTTTGCCAGTACCCTCATGCACCGAAGAACACTAAAGGTACACAAACAAGCTAACTCAACTACAGCCAACAACCTATCCACTAAGCAAAATAAAACTGAAAAAGGTTTATATCCGCATTGTCAAGCTGTTGTTCAGACAGGATCCAGTCCACCAATTTACAAACCAGTACAACGATTTCTACAAAATACTGAAGAACTAGGTGCATAAAAACACAACAGAAACACATCTCCAAATAAGCACAGGCTCAACTTTGACTGATAGGCAGAACACATTGTTAACAACCACTTTTGTAAACACCAACTTTTAAATTCTGTCGTTGCTATGGCAGTGATCGTGTCTCCTTTTTACCAGTCCTTCAAATGTGTTCATGCCTGCAATCTTGTCTCTGTGGTCAACCTCTTGATGCGCAACATATGCACGCCCCCACTAATGCACAACATGGGTTAAAAATGTCCCACATTCATTTCCCAGGTTATTACTTCCAGTTTTCTTTAAACTTCTTCTTTAAATATCTTGTTTTTGATTACCACTAATCATTATTTTCATTTTTAAAGTTTTCTTTAAGCTTCTTCTTTAAATATCTCGTTTTTGATTACCACCAATCATTATTTTCATTTTTACTTTAATACTTTAAGAACAATATATGGTTAAAAATATGTTTATATTTCTACATCAAATTTACACACATGGGTAAAAAATAACCCATTCATCCAAGTGTGATATAAAATAAAATAACGTAATACTAGAATAATTTGTTTTTAAGTAGTTACTTACATTTATGGCTTTTGGCAGACACTCTTATCCAGAGCCACTTACAAGGTTACTTGTATTACAGGTAGGTCAACATAGTGTTAGGGCTTTTGCCCAAGGACCCTTATTGGTGTAGCACTGGCTGCCCAGACCGAGAATTGAACCCAGGTCTCTCACATGGGAGCCAATGATGTTACCGCTGTACCACACCAACCACCAACCACTGCTACTTTAGCAGTGAGTCGGGCCAAACACTTATTTAGTATTTGCAAAATGTGTCATTTTGTCACACACACATACTGTGAGGTTTCTTAGGGTGGCGAAGCAGGTGGACCCAAATGCAGACACCACAGGCAGAGTTTGAACAAAACGTCTTTAATATAATAATAAAAAAGTGGGTATAGGCAAGATCCAAACACAGGAATTGAAAGAACAAATCAAATAGGGAAAACATGAAAGGACAAGTCCTTCACAATCTTAAGATTACGACTGTGATGACTACATGACAAATAAAACTACCAGACAAAGACAAGAACAGCAAGACTTACTTTGGAAGACTAATGACGCAGCAAGTCTGAACAGAAAACAGGACGCACATACACACGGACAAGGGGAGAAAGAACAGATGAAGAGAGGAAGGATAAGCTCAGGTGAGGGGAGTGAGCAAAACATGGACTGATAATAAAACACTAGAAGGCAGCGATGAACAAACAATACAACAAGACACAGGTGTGGCACAAAACGACAGATGTAAGCACTCAAAAACAAGCAGGAAAAAGACAGGTAGTAAATATGAAACAGAACACAATTGGCCAATTACTACAAAATAAAACATGAACTAAATAATCGAACCAAGACAGCAAAAAAACACACCATGATAACAGATAACACAGCTATTGAACTGAACTTTAAACTGCTGAAATGTGACCAAATAAATACTGAACAAAAATATTAACGCAACACTTGTTTTTGGTCCCATTTTTCATGAGCTAAACTCAATGGACTTTTTCTATGTAAACAAAAGGCCCTTTTCTCTCAAATATTGTTCACAAATTTGTGCACAGGCATGCAGATGAGCTTCCCTGAGACATTTCTGACAGTTTGTGCAGAAATTCTTTGGTTATGCAAACCGATTGTTGCAGCAGATATCCAGGTGGCTGGTCTCAGGCAATCTTAGAGTTGAAGATGCTGGATTTGGAGGTCCTGAGCTGGTGTGGTTACACGAGCTCTGTGTTTGTGAGGCTGGTTGGAGGTACTGCCAATTTTTCTGAAATGCTTTTGGAGACGGCTTATGGTAGAGAAATGAGCATTCAATTCACAGGCAACAGCTCGGGTGGACATTCCTGCAGTCAGCATGCCAGTTGCACGCTCGCTCAACACTTGTGACATCTGTGGCATTGCGCTGTAATAAAACTGCACATTTTAGATGGGACATTTATTGTGGCCTGCCTAAGGCACACCCGTGTAATAATCATGCTGTCTAATCAGCATCTTGATATGCCACGCCTGTGAGGTGGATGGATCATCTCTGCAAAGGAGAAGTGCTCACTAACACATATTTAGTCAAATTTGTGAAGAATATTTGAGATCATTTTTGACCCATGTTGTGCATTAAAGATGTAGTGATGCAAAAAGATAAAATAAAGATGTATGATGATTAAAAACAAGTTAATTGAGGATTACCCTGAATACTGAATGATTAAATAAATTTATTGCAAAGATATAGAAAAACGAAAACTCAGCCAGGTCATTTTTGACCCATGGTGTGCACCAAAGGGTTAAAAAATCGAGAGCCAGTAGTTCACATCATTCAAATATTAGACAAGCAATTGGAAAACACAGCTCTCACTCAGTGTAAAGTACACTCCTGTGTTTATTTGCCAGACATACTGCACCCTTGTTTACCTTTTCATGATTTCCTGGGTTTCTCATTCAGTTTTTTTTTACCTGTTTGTTGATCACCTGAATCTGTGCCTGTCTCTTACCAGATTTTTTGACTCCACATAGTGGATTTGTCTGCCTGTAAATAAAGCGTTTAGCCGCAACTGAACCCATGTCTGCCACCTAATATGGCTGGACTGAGCTACCACTTGCGAGCTTGCTAAAATGCCAAAATGATGTACTGGTAAAGAGCAGTCAACACTTACACTTAACACAACCTGATTTAGATCTAGGCTTTTCATTGAGCTTTCATGAAGCTTTGGTTTATGAGAGCATTTTATTTACCTCATGTTGGCTTGCTAGTTATTATATCAAAATATACATCACAACCACAATGAGCAACATAGTGGGAAAAAATGCAAACATACAGTAGCTCTTTGCTGAGGGTCTGGTAGAATTGTTTACATCAGAATAAGACATAACTTTCCTACAGAACTGTCATAATCTTCAGGCTTGTTTTGGAAAATGAGGCTTGATCGTCAATCACATCATCAGCCGTGCCCTTATAATGATCAGCAACAATCAAATAACTCCTCAATCATCAAACCATCAATCAACTGCTATAGAAATAGGTTTACCCAGAAAGATATTGAGAGAGATATTATTAACTCAACCGGTTGACAGAACACAATTTATTTCGATCAAATTCAAAATAATTTGTGGCAATGTTAATTACATTCAGTTACATAGAAATGGGCAGGGTTAAACATTGTAGCAGGCCTCAATCATACATTTTGGCTTCACTCTTTCACCCCAAATTGTGACGTCCACCAATGTACACCATAATATTGAAACCAACTGCCTAAACCCAGGCTTTTCTGTGGCATCTGGCACCAAGATGTTAGCAACAAATCCTTCTGTGGATCGTCTGTGGGATTGAACCAAACATTCCCCATGCATATCAGTGAGTCTTTGTCCTTTGCCCATGTCCCTGTTTCCCTGGTTGTCCTTTATTGGACTACTTTTGGTAGGTATTAACCGCTGCATACCAGGAACGACCCACAAGACCTGCTGTTCTGACCCACTCATCTAGGTATCTAGGTGTGCCTCTTGTCAAAGTCACTCAGATTCTTACACTTGCCCATTTTTTCTGCTTCCAACATATCACATTTCACACAGATAGTATGAAATGAAAGCAACTGCTCACTCAGACCTGATTTATCTTAATATATTGTATTTAATTGTATTTATATGATCATCATGTGATCTCTGAGGTCCAAAACTTCAGTCTGCTAACAAAAATGACTTTTTCGTCAGTTCAGCCTGCTTAATGTCAGGCTCTGGCAAGATGAGCACAGACAAACAGCAAGGTAATATAAACACAGTGGATTATTAGCAAACATGGCATGGAGATAAACAGAACAAAAGCAGCAGAGTCAAAAACAGGCAAGAAGGTCAAAAATCCTATTTAAAACATAGTGCAGCTGACTAGCAAGTGTTGAAACAGGGCATATAAGAGTAATAATCACCAACAATCAACCCATATAAGGGCCTGCAAGATGCCTTCTCAATTAAGAGCTAACTAAAACCAGCAGATGTAAGCATACAAACATGTAAACAATATGGACTGGGATATTGCAAAGGCCTGGTAAAGTGCCCATAAGCGTGTTTTTAGATGGATAATTCTTGGAGTATGACTTCCTGAAGATCGAGTTATCCTTTAACTCTATATAGCTTTTATATTGTTTCTGTCATTGTGCAGGACCGTTGTGTGATCTAACCCATATAAGGGCCTGTAAGATGCCTTCTCAATTAATAGCTAACTAAAACCAGCAGATGTTAGCATACAAAGGCCTGGTAAAGTGCCCATAAGCATGTTTTTAGATGGATAATTCTTGGAGTTTGACTTCCCGAAGATCGAGTTATCTTGCTGGCTAAATTTGGTTAGCTAACTTATCACATATAATCTTTAAGCTTGGTATGATTTCAGGAAAACATGGCAGACCATACATGGCATAGCGGTTCAGTGTATAGTACTATCAAGAAATGGTTTAAATGGCTGGCCAGGCAGCCTTTCTCTTTGGCTGTGTGGAGTTCTTCTGGGTGGTCCAATTTCTTCCCATGGTCAAAAGCCATGCGGTTAATAGTTGGGCGAATTGAAGATACTAAATTGCCCTGTAAGTGTCTCTGATGTGATGTGTCCGCCCTCTGATGGACTGGTGACCTGTCCAGTGTGTTTCCCTGCCTTCTGCCCTGTAACCGCTGGGGAAGACTCCATCAAACCCATGACCCAGACATAGGATAAGCAGCTAAGACCTTGTAATTTTAGTTTTGCTATACTGCATCCACAGATAGATGGAGACACTCATGGAAAAGCCTTGTCTTTATTTTGTCTCCATGTTTGTATAGCTTTTATATTGTTTCTGTCATTGTGCAGGATCGTTGTGTGATCTAACCCATATAAGGGCCTGCAAGATGCCTTCTCAATTAATAGCTTACTAAAACCAGCAGATGTTAGCATACAAACGTTTAGACTAAACGTTTTAGACTATTTTTAGCAAGATTGGTCTTTATAGAAGTCTTGCAGGCGTGCTGTCGAAGTAAAATTGTGAGCTGTTTTGGTAAAGAGCTGAATCTTGGACCATACTGATTCTTTATTTTAACCCAAGCCTTGTGCACCAACATTTTCATTCAAAGCCTATCCAATAAATGCAAAAAAAACCTAACTCCCCAGAGCACTGACTACCCTCTGATCACTGCGATTTGAAAACCAACAAGAAATTATTCATACAAATAAAGCTCCAGATTCAGAGCAGTGCAGAGTGGAGAAATAGTTTGGCGTTGCAAAATACCCTGCATTATTCAAGAGAATAACAGTCTTTGGAGAAAATGTGTCCCTAATATCTGCTAGGCTAGGAGATATGTGTATCTGACTCATAAATATGTGTGATTGTGAAGAAGGCATAGATATTTATGCAGCTACTATTATAGGAGATAAAGGCCTTGGGATTCATCATACCGTTTTCCAGTTCGATCTCTAAAATCATAGACTTTTTATCTTCAGCACCATCCTAAACTGCTATCCATCAGTCACTACAAGCAATCTACCTGCAATGCCTGGCAGCACACAAACAAGCCAAAGTGGCCCCCAAGGCCTTTTCTTAGGAAGTCCAATAAAAAAACGTAAGGAATGGAAAAGTAAAAGAAAAGCAGGATAACACCAACCAAGCAAAATATCTACCAAAACAGTAAAACTGGATTTCTTTTTAAATTTTGTTTAATGACAAAACTGTCTCTCTCTTTCTCTCTCTCCCCTCACAGGAGGGGTAGATTTCACAAATTTCTTGAAAACTGAGTCTCCATTAAATTCATTACTGACTAATGATGTACAGAGCAGCTCGGAAGGCTGACTCAATGTTCTGGGGTCACACATATTGGGACTGACAGGTTCTTCACCCAGGGACAGTGAGGTCATGTCTGTTTTCAGAAATGGAAGCCTAATATGTAAACTCCTGGAGTGAGCAGGACTCTGCCATTACCAAAGCACATGTGATGCACAATACATACAAAAGTACTAGTGTACAATACACTGAAGGGCCAGAAAAACTGGTGTAGACGAGCCTATGAAAAATACACAGGCTTCTGGTAGCTCCATAATGGTCCTGCATTCATTGTGATGGGTTTAGCCTCTTCCTACTAGACAATGCACTGCCACAAACGTCCAGATATGCCAAGTTATGGTTAGAGGAGCACTCATCTGTGTTTAGAGTTTTGCCATTTGCCATTCCCACTTAATCATGAGGTCTCAACATTATCAAACACATCTGGGACGCCAGGCAACACACAGAAATCCTACACAGTATACAACAGAATTGTGGACCATTTTGCAGGACTACTTCTGCATATTTATTTCTGCAAGTTTGCAGAGTTTAGACCTACCAAATATTAGACTGGTATACCATTTTTCTGGAACTTCTGTATATTGTAAGATAAAACACTAATATTAAAACACAGTATTTAATGTGCATTTGTTTGGACTACATTACCCATCATCCCTTGCATGTCACATGCTCTGATCACAGCCTCCCTAATCACTTTCACCTGTGTCTTGTTTAACCCCCATTAGCAAATGTATTTATAGGCTGCATCCAAACTTGCTTAGTTCTCTTGTGAACCGTATGTGAAAGCAGTATGGGCAAGAGTGGTTAGTGTGTCTAAACGTGTACCGGTCCTTAAACAGTGTGCTTTGGGAGATATTTTGAAGTATGCAGACACAGTACACTGTGGTCTCATAATTAATCCCATAATTCAACTAGAACTGCTAGAGCATTCAAAGCAAGAAAATGAAAAATGTTGAAAAGCAGGGAGCTGTGCTATGAGTAGCTTTGTAAAGAAAATCATACACATTTTGTCTGATTTAAAAGTTGTTAGTAAAAAAATATAGTAAGTTCAAGGCTGCATGCATACTGCACACTTGTGTAGTGAAAGAGCCTACTGCTTTTCTGGTGTGCATGGCGAGCGTAAAGGGACTAGCAAACGAATGCACCATAAGGGGAAGCCTTATAGAGTGGCTAACAAGCTCGTCAACAGGCTTGAGCAGAGATGAATTGGAAGAAAATATGGCATGATGGAAGAAAGAGAAGTGGTTAACTGTTGTGTGTACCAACCTCATTAGCATATGTTATTTCACTTATTAATGAAGTGCTGCAGTGGTGTGTGCATGTGTGCATCTTATCTTCTCCCTTTGTAAACAGTCTGACTAATCTCATGCATTTAATCACTCACAGCTGAGCTTTTTCCCTGCTCAATTTCATTAAGATAATACATGCACTTATTAAGATCCATATCAAAACTCCATGATAAATGTTTATCTAATCCCCAAGACACCACCACCACCACCACCCTGGCTATTAAGGCGCTCTATGTGAACAACCCCACACAGATCGGGGAGCATTGTTTTAATGCTAATCCTCCTGATGTGTTGACGTACGGTAGCCTGTGTGGACATCTAAATTTGTGCAGCTTCTCCACAGCTGTTTCCAAGGAGAATTATTGGCAAAAAAGGAGACAGTAAGAAAAAAAGCAATGAGACAGAGGAGAAAGAGAGAGAGAGAGAGAGAGAGAGAGAGAGAGAGAGAGAGAGCGAGAAGGAAGGAAGGAAGGAAGAGTGATTGCATCAGAGTCTCAGAATGAAGGGATGATGTTCAGGGGGATGATGAATGAAAGATTGGAGTGAACAAGAGAGAGGGCATGGTGAAAAGATGGAAAAATGATAGCACAGAGTGGACCTGCACCAATATCACTGTACATTTCTATTCCTGCCTTTTCTTGTGATCTGCATGTCTCCTAACCAGGCCACGACAGAACCCCATAAAAGCCATAAGATGAGTTTCTGTGCATTTAAATAAATAAAGTCTGTGCAGGTCCCTGCTTGTTGAATGCTGAATTATTGAACATCACCTGAAAAAAAATGTTGCGAGGCATCAGCAGTGGTATTCGGCGTTAAAAATATAATTTTCTTTTGATGTATGATGCACAGTTACAGCATTAAAAATGTAATTAGACAATAATTTTTAAATTTGAACATTTATTTTCTTTTTTACATTTAGCTTTCTTTATGATTGCATTAAAACATAGAGTCAAAAGTTGCAGGACACATGACCACATCCCCATTGGAAAAACTCGCCCTTGATCCAATATGGCTTGTTTCTGGGAAAATTTTTTTTTAGAAACACTCAAGTATGTGCACAAAGCCCTGACTTGAACTCCACTCAACACCTTTTGGATTAATTGAAATGTCAACTGCACGCTAGGCCCCTTGCCTGGCATCAGTGCCCAACCAGATGCTCTGCCACTAATGCTCTGGAGGGCAAACCCAACAGCCACAGTGCAAAATCTAGTGGAAAGGCTTGTCAAAACAGTAGAAGCATGAATAATCTAGGGTCGGGAGGATATATGGAGGGGTTGGGCAATTTTATTAATGCCATGCCTTTGGAATAGCATACTCTACAAATGCATATAGGTATTGTGGTCAGGTGTCTACATAATTTCGGTTGACTACGGGTGAATCTTGTGCTTACCAGTTTCTTGGTAACATGTCATGATGCATTTTTTTTTTATCTTATTATTGTTGAGAGGATGCAAAATTGAGCCTGGTGAGAGACTACTTGTTTACAGCTATTATAACATAAATAACAAGAACTAACTTCCACAACATCTGATGTAACTGTAAATGGATCAAAATTGCAATGTGTTGTTCTTTAATTATTAATAAATGCAATCAATATTTTACCAACTGGTGTGTTATAGGAGGAATGAATTTGAAATGAAAATGAATTTCATGCTTACATGCTGTTAAAGGAAAATATTTATCTTTGGGCTGTTAACAGTAACTGTTACTGTGTTGTTCACTGCACTCTGTCGTGTTTTATTCCTAATATATGGGACACTAGGCTACATGCAGGGAGGTGACACTTGTCCTGGCTGGCTCTGTCATGCTGTTCGGGGCATTTTATTTAATTTGAGCAAGATTATTTTTCGTTAAATTGACATTATTATTTTTTTTTTTTATAACGCATGCTGTTGCGTTGTGCATGTGGTTGTTGTGGGCCATTTCTGGCTATAGCAGTTTAAAGGTGAAGCATGGTATTAAATATTATTATATGATATGATATTAGACTATATGATATGATATTAGATTATATGATATGATATTATAACTAATCCTGGAATTTTGATATTTCATTAGGCCTTGTCACCTTAAACAACTACTACTACTACTACTAATACTACTACTAATAATAAAAATAAGTTAAACACTAAGTCTAGTCATGCCTCATGCCTGGTAGGTAATATTCATAAGATACCTATTTTGTGGTATTAAAATATTAACTCAGCCTTAATCTGATTCACTTTCAAGTAGCATATAAGAGCAAAAGCAATTCATCAAGATTCCTAATACATAAGAGTGCCCTAACTCTGTCCTGCGGAAGGGAAATCAGGTTCCTTCCAGTGATCCAAAGCAGTCAGATAAAAATCAGCAGTAGCAGTCACATTTTTCCCCCAAAGCTGGCCAAAGCTGTTGGTGTTGATAAATAAAGGCATATCTTCCCTATCGTATGACAGCTTCCTACCAGGGCAAAGATTATCAAGCTGGTGTAACCTGAATGACATGTGATACATCTTTTTAAACTGCTGCTAATGCAACATCAGGTGCAGTGTAATACACCCAGGGGTAAAAGCGCTTCCACCCACATTTGTATGCATGAGCTCACATATGCCCCTGATTGGCTAGTGTTGCTGGGCCTGATATGGAAGAGACAGTATGCCACCACTTCCTCCATTAGAACACCAGTTTTTGCTATCTGGACACTTAGTTATGAATGGCTATGGGATCATTAGGATTAATGATGAATAATAATAAATGATAGGGTGAGTTTAATGTTAAAATTGTAATTATAGACCTTCACTCACCATGAAAGCTGATCACAGGGATATATTAGAGGAACAAGTCAATATGTACCATAAGGGTAATATGAACAATAAATATGATAGAAGTACAAAATGTTTATAAGTGAACATGAAGTAGGCAGAGCTAACTAGAGAATGGCAACACTACTTCATTTCTGCATGAGACTGTCATAAAATCCAGAAGGTACATTCAGAAATGTTGATCATATTCATATTCCTGGTTATATAAAAGTCAGTTAGTTTGTACAACATTTACATTCAAAGCATTTGGCACTTTCACCATTGAAGACTCTTAGCATGATGCTGATTCCTAGTAATTCTGAGGGCTTTGCTACATGCAGATAGAGAGCCTGTTGATTAGACGTTCAGCCTAATGTTACTTTTACTAGACGTAATTTGACTTTCAGTAGATTACATCATCCTCTTTGTCTGTATCGCATTTCATTTCAGACTAGACAGAGACATAGCAGAACATGTCCAGTATTTATTTAGCAAATTTATCTGTCTTTTTCTTAAAGAAAAAAAAACTATCAATGAACAAATAATTCAAAATATATCAATACAAAAGTAAGCATAGACTTCAGTCTACCACAGTGCATTAACCTTTAACTGAAAATAAAATACAGACTTTAAAGTCATAGTGCATTACTGCATTTATATTCTGTATAACTTTGTCGGAATGGAGTTCATGCTAGCAAAGGAGCTGGCTAACTAGCTTGTATTATGGCCTATAGACAGCCCTCTTCTACGGTGGCCAAGTGGAAACGTAATGTAATATGCAGCAGCAGTACGCTCTGGAGTAGGAGTGGCATTTTGTGCATTTTGAATCCATTCAGAATCGCCAGGACTAGGAATCGTGATCCTTTAAAGAATCTATTTTCCCCAGCACCCCTAGTTTTAATACACCAACACACTGCTAACACATTCTCGGCATGAAATTTAACATCAACATTGACGATGTCAGCAGGGTTACCAGGTCTGCTCGATAAAACGCATCCAGTGGCAAATGATACACCCTTGTGTATCCCTTGGATGCTTGTCAGATTTGTGTAAATCACAGAGTTTGTACAGTCATGGCCTGAGGGGTGAATTTCAGCTAGTGATGTACAGGATCTGACTGAAGCCAGTGAAACAATGTTGAGAAACATTACCACCTTTTTAATTACAGACAAAGAAATAAACAATTATCAAGATAAGTAGTTTCATCCAGCATCTCACAACGCCTAAGACTTTTGCTCTGTATTGTATACATGGTGTTTACTGTTTCAGTCCTCCTGAGAGCAAAGCTCAGAGGCTTTTTAAAAGACGCAAATTAATTTCCCTGCCAGCATTCGCAGATCTCACAACAGACTATCAAAAATGATTATCATTTCCTGCTTGTCACTCAAACTGAGGCTGCCAAATGCTGATGTTTTAAGGCAGCACTTGGTCGCTGGCAGAGCCAGAACTCTATCACCTCTCATATACAGAATGACAAGTGTGTTGCCAAGACTGTATTGGCACTATTCCAGCTCATGTTCAAAAATCTCTCTCTAGAACAGGTCTAGAGTCTTCTCATCCATGAACCATATGGCCCCAATGCTGAAAAGGAGCGTACCATGCCCTGTAAAATATAGCACTCAATAAAGTGCATTTATTGATATGCAATATGCAAAATGAGTCTTTTATTGCAGGATGCTCAGTCTGGGTTATCAAGCGTCAGTAGGAGAGTGGTTTTATGTGGCATTTTAGGAATGGATCATTCCTCTCAAGCACAGTGTGTAAATCCATGGTTTCATCAGAAAGAGGCTCTATGATCTCCCTGTCAGCATGAAACAAACATATTCTGGCTGCAGGGACAGAATTAGGGCTGAGACTGGAGTGTGTTAAGCCCATGTGGGGAAGCAATAAATGGGCTATGACGATGAGCACCAGAGCAGAATGCAGCAAGCATTTAACTGTAGCTGATGTCAAGCATATTTGCACTTCCAGGAGGAGTGTAACACTTATCTCTTTCAGTTTAGTGCTTCAAACATTCTGTATTCGGATTTAAACCCGAAGTGGGTGTGGTCAGAAAAAGTATCGGTCAGTTTTTAACCCAAATGTGGTCCAGCAATTGGACGATATTTCTCTAGATTAGCTAATCCTGAGAGCTGATCAATGGTGTGAAACAAATGAGCCTTATTTCACAAAGCAAAGACTGTGTTAACCTACCTCAAACCCCTATTTCTGTATTTTCATCTAGGGTTTCATCTAGAAAGTGAAGCCCTGCATGAATCCCCTTGGTCAATAGTCCCTGAAATACTAAATGGACTCTGTACTGGACTGAAAAAGGCAGGCTTTATATACAGATAAATAAACCCCATATTGTATTTGGAGGTACAAATTTAAAAAAACATCATCAATCTGCAGTTTTGTTTTTTTTTGTATTGTATAATAGTCAGCAATAAGGCCAGCTTTCCTGCTGTTGCTGAAGCTGTTCATGTTCATTATAAATGGTAATCATCCAGTTTAGGCCACATGTTATGTCTTGATTACACTAGTTGAACATGGCATCCAGCCCTGCTCTCAATCGATGACTATAAGCTGACTGTGCTGAAAGGTGCTTGGCAATCGGTATTGCCCCCCCTCCTAAAAATGACCCGTCCATTTCTAATAATAATAAAGGATTTTACATGCGTATTATGACCCTTTATATGGATTAAGAAATTAATGGGAGAATCTTGTTGGTACTAAAGTTATGATACACTACAAGACCACAACGTCTTAACTTGAACTCTAAGCTGTGAGCATCTGAGTTCCATTTTTAATTTTTTTTATATTCCCATGCCTAAAAAAGTCCTGAAGCATTTTGTAACGCTCGAAACTTCAAGTAGGAGCAGGAGCTTAGCTGTTACTCAGAGAATTGGGTTACGTCAGCAATGCTTTATTTACAACAGAATGCACCCACATCTGCCATCTTCTTAAAACTTCATCATGAATTTAGATGCTTAATCATGTGCACACATCAGTGTATTCTGATTACCACAGTCTTTATTTCAGTTTTTATACATCACTGAAAAGAATTACACAGATTTGCAGGAGAATAAAGGACCGTAGAAGAAAAGCCACAGGCAATTACCTCTAATCCTTTTTGCTACAGTTAGGCCTATCTTCTCTTTATTTAGCACAAACTAGCAAAGCTAAAAAGGTTTTTCCCAATGAGAGCACAATCACAGCAATAGTTAGCCTTATAAGTAAAACAGTTAACCTGAATATAAAACTAGTTAATCCACACATCCTGCTATTTATCACACATCATTTGTAAGCTTACTAGCTTACCATTTCTACTTGTCAAACACCCCATTAACATACTAAACCTCTGGTTTACCCATTCTACTATTTTGCCCATGCACCATTATTTTTCCTACACATCCCAGTAGCTATTGTCCCTTGTCTTATCAATCCATTTGCTGTGTGCTAATCTCTTTTCAGCCTACTGATATTGCTCACAAGAATTAATTTACTTAGCCCCATGTTTAGCATGCAAATCTCTGAAATCAGCCTGCTCATCCTGCAACCCACTCATTTCCCCAAGTTGTTCATCATCCTCCTACCTATTCGTCCCACGGTTTAACCTATTATTTTGTCTTTGTCAACCCATTTAGAAACATGTGACTCAAAGTGTCCACAAGTCATGAAAGTTTCTGCATATGTGAATTAATTGACATTTAAATAAATGCACACATTAATTCATACACAACAATTTATACACCCTTAAAGTGGGGCCACAATTGTCTGCCATTGATAAACAAACGAAAAACAAATGCTAAAACACACAGCGTTCTAAATGTAGTAATGCAAGAATAACTGATTTGATAGCAAATCTAGTTGCCTAATCTAGGCATTTGTGGTTGTTTAATTGGAAAGAGACTTGTATTATTAGCTACTGATGTTAACGGCAAGATTGTTTTGCTCAGACACACTGGCTGCTTTTTTTTTTTTTTTTCTACGCACTTTGAAGTTACAAATCCTTCAGGATCTGCTTTGAAGTAAAAGAACACATGCACTTTGTTCTGATTTGGAAAGAACAGGACTTAAAAGTCAGCATAATATTTGAACCCTTGTTTAAAAACCTGAAAGCTGTTGAGGAGAACAGTGTGAAAAGTACTGATCAGCATGTTGTAATGGAGTACTCTGTGTGCTAATTCAGGCAACGATTTAGGCTCTCAACAAAAAAACTGTAAGTGAAAAAACTGTAAGTAAAAAGAGTAGAATGTATGAAAATTATGGACTCACAAGCTTGATCACACACATCTACAGAATTTAGTAAATTAAAACTGTAAAAAAAAAAAACAGCTGGTGTTGGCTCTATGTATAAGATTTGTTTAGCTGACATTTTATGGGACCCCTGGTACATCTACAAATGTCTCCGACAGTTTAAGTGTCCCTCCTTTCTGACAAGTTACACCTGTTAATGTCCTGCATTCATTCTGAAGGGTTTGGCCTTTTCCAACAGGACAACGCACATGCCCAGAGACACCAAAGTATGGTTAGAGGGACACTTATCCATTTCCATTCAAATCACCAGACCTCAGTGTTATCAAACACATCAAATCATACACCTCGAAATACAAATTGTGGACCATTTTTTAGGAAGTATAGTGTTCATTGCCTACAGAATATTTTCTTATTTCTGCAGTCCTGCACTTCTGTGAAGATTGTACCGAACATTACAGCTTTTCTGACAATTCAGTGTATCGCAGTATGTTAAATATGTATTACTATTTGTTGATTAATTGAATATGTAAAGATCATACACTACACTGTGTAATGTACCAATAAATAAATAATAATACAGTTAAAATGTGACCAAAAATAATTAAATGTTGCTCAAAATATTTTTTGCATACCTCTGTGTTTTGACTGGGGCACACACTGATTTGATTGTTCCAGCCTACTTTGCTATTTCTGCATATCTGCAATGAGTTTTTTAATAGCTTTTACCAAAGTGTCTAACAGTGCAGTCAAAGTGAAACCGCTGAAGAAATAATGGCCTTGAGGGAAGAAATTAAATCCTTCTTATAATAAATCAGTATGTTTCAGCTGCATTCTTTTTTCACCTCAAGGCAGATATTTGGCATTGAAAGAAAAACACAAAATAATATATAATTTCTTGAGTTTTGATCTTGAATAAATTACCTGAATTAGGATCAATTACTTGCAAACATCTGAAAGATCATGTTTTATGTGTTAACTTTAGAATGTGAAGTAAGGTGTCAGAACCACAGTGTCATAAGACAGGTGACTTTACTATATATAACTATAGAGAGGTCAATTAGTCTTTTAGCACTTTGTAATTATAGGTAATATATTATATTATATTATATTATATTATATTATATTATATTATATTATATTATATTATAATACATTAAAATTTAAAAGAGCAATAGCACAATAAATAAATAAATAAATAAATAGTGAGGTGTGCAGGCTGTCCTTAACCATTTCTGCTTGTTGTTATGGTTACGTTGGACATACCTGTATGCAGAGTGTTAATAATCATGTTTAGATGTGGCCTCACAGCTTGGACTAAAAAACAAGTTTTAGTATACACCTTATCTACAATCGAGTAAACCAACTCAATAAATATCTTTTTCTGATTATATAATGAATAAAATTTTATCTAATTGTAATCAATTTAATAGATTTTTTGTCAAGTAAGCTAATTTTTGTCTGATTGCTTTCGCAAGTAAAATCATTACATACTCCTTTGAGTCATGAATCATACTGATTAACGATGATGAAGCAAACTGGTCCTGTGGGAAAACAATTTGAAAATAAGTGTAAATTTTTTATTTGACACTCGACACACTGTGCATCTGATGTTGAAAGAGCAAAATATAAAGTTAGATAATAAGCAGATAAAACATTTAATGTGCAGTATTTCCCAGATAATTCCTTGGATAACTGAAAGTATAAGTGAAGTGACTCACCTAGTCTTGCAGCACACAGAGAAATTTGACCTCCACATTTAACCCATCCGTTGAGTGAAATGCACACACTAGGGGGCAGTGAACACGCTTGCCCAGAGTGGTCGGTAGCCCCTATTCCCGGCACCCAGGTAGCGTTTGATGGTTTAGGTGTCTTGCTTAAGGGCACTTGATCTTTTCAGTAAGCAGGATTGAACCAGCAACCTTCTGGTCACAAGGGTTTCCAAACTTTGAACCATGGCTGCTCCATCTTTTAGTATTTATAATATTTAAAGCCAAGGATAGGCTATATCAGCCAGACTATCTTTGCTAAATCTCAAGTCAATGTATCAAACATGTATTTCCTAAGTGGTACAACAGAAAAGAAAAAGCCCTGTTGTCTGGAGATTGCAGGTTTTAATCTGGACAATGACACAGCCATCAATATACAGGAGCCAAGAGAACAAACTGGCGATGTTGCCTGGGTGGGAGGGATGGTATATTTTTTTTTTTTTTTTTTTTTTTTTTTTTTTTTTTTTTTTTTTCCTCTGTCAATCTGGTTGACACTAATTATGGGTGTTTGTGGGTCATGTGCATGCAGCAAAGCAAAGATGCAGTTCATATGCAGAGGTTGGCTTAATATGGCTCAGACGGAGCATATGTTTGTCCCACTCTTCCTTGTTGGTAGTTGATTTGTGACCGTGGACAGTTAGCTAATAAGTGAGTCAGAATGTCAAGACCAAATTGGGGCAAAATGGAGAAAATGCTAAATTAAAAATCTTTAGTCTCTGGCGTATCCATTTATTCTGGACAACCTTTAATATCAAACTGTGTCCATGACCCCACATGAGTCTATAAAAGGTACACACAATGTCATATCCATCCTCTTACCTATTCCTATTTCCCTTGTCAAGAATTTAACTAAAAGTACTAAAAAGTGCTCCAATTCTCTGCTTCTTTGTTATTGTGTAACCAGGTGAGGGTGCACACACCCCCAGTGATGATAATTTTTGTGTTTGACTTGTTACTATTCTTGTTACAGTTTACTGTGACTTTAGACCAGGCACATGACCTATTGTTTGCACCAGTGTGTAGATTGTATGGGTGCGACAGACACATTTGAGTATTTGAATTCATAATTATATAAATAGTTTGTTCTGTTTTTTTGTTTCTCTATATGTAAAACATCCTTGGGTTTGGGAAAAGGCGCTTTATAAGATTAACTTATTATTATTATTTATTTTTTTCTGCCAGACCACAAGTTGTTGTTGTTGTTGATGATGATGATGATGATGATGATGATGATGCAGAATGATCAATGCCCAAAATATTGACACTTGAGCATCTTTGACAAGCCTTGTCTTAATTGACTCATAATCCCCTAAGCAATGTATGAAACTGTCAGACTATGTAAATACTGTTGACTTTTCAGCATTGTCCAAAATGGGTAGCAGATATGGCAGTTGTGCCTTCACCATATGCAGAAAAAAAAAAAAACTCAGCTGCTCAGTGCAGTGATGTGCATCTTTGTACAGCTGCCTCACATGCACACTATACAGTACTCTCTGTGGCTGTTTCTCATTCTTTAAACTTGAATAATGAGCCCACCCTGGTGGAGAGTTCTGAGAGCCCTTCATCAGTGTATTCTGGTGATCAAAAACAGATAAACACACATAACTCGATATTAAGGCACACAGCTGATGAAATGCATCACTTCTTTGAGGTTTAGTTTCATGAGCAGTCATTACATTGTCTTCTTCTTCTGTCTGGAAACCAGACATTTTGAGTCAGTAGACTACCACCTGACACATTTGTTTTCACCGGAGTTTTCAGTGAATTATTCAGTATACAGTCTGTCCAAATGAGCAGCCTGTTCCTGCACTTTTACTACAGTCTGAATCACTGATCATTGCAGTGACCAATACTGATTTGATCACCATAGTAAACCGTCATCTGGAATCTCAAACCGTCATCTGGAATCTGAACATCCAACTAACACAATATTCCTATGACATTGGGTTTCAATTTTGCTGCTCCACAAACCCAGAACAATAAAAACAATTTCTCAGCATCATATGTCAATCCACAATATGGCCAAAGAAATGTGGGCAGCTTGCTATTAAACCTTTATGTAGGCCTTGCAAGCATGCAATTATCTATAACCTCAATAAAGACATGGGTTGATTTGGAAGAACATGGTGGCCTGCACAGAGACCTGATCTCCACAGCTACATTCCAAACTCTAGGAAAACATACTCCATATTAATGGCCATAGTTTTTGAAAGGGATGTTCAATCAGCAGGTGTTTACATACTTCTGGCCCTATAGTCTACACTGAAGTGGTAGAGTCAAAAAACTGGAACTGGGAGCATAGGAGTGCAGAAACACATGGACTCCACAAGTTCATGGAAATTTCCTGCAGAATAGTCCACAATTTGAGATTGTGGAAGATTTAATAAACCCCAAATGCACATGAATGTTCCTCCTATAACCCCATCCTAACCATAATTTGGAAAAGTCCAAACCCATCAGAACGAATGCAGGTAATAAACAGGTGTGTCTTCTCACATAGTGTTCACCTGTTGGAGACATTAGTAAATGTACTGGGGTCCTGTTGAATACCTAAACAAACCCCATACCATTTATGAAGCTTCCAAATAAGTCTGTCGCTTTATATACGATGATGTGCAACCACTAATGTGCACCACCAATCCAGGCACCCCCAAAGATGCAAGACCCACACCAACTGGCTATACTGGCTATTGCATGCGAAAGCATAGAGCTTCAAGTCAATCAATTAAGTCACTTGACCCCTTATAGACTGTCAATGGGCTCTTGTGGTGACTGATATACTCCCCTAGCTTCAAATAAAACGCCCTGGTGGTCTCCAATAAAAGGAAAGTTATGTACATTAACAGTGGTTCTACGAATGATTTGAGAACCTCCACGCAACCTGGGTGACTTGGATATTTAAATAGATATTCCTAGAGTTGTCCCTTGCTCCTTGGTGTTAATCACTGATTGTACAGCTAGACCTCTTGAAGGGTTTGTTAATACAAGAATTAGTTCTATTATTTCCATTTCCATTGTTTTCCACATGTAACTTCCATTACATGCAGTTCTTCAGGAAGTCCATGTAGCATGCAGTCCCTTATCAATATATGCACATATACACACTACAAATCGTTCGATTTGCTAACTACTATTTTAAGCACAGTTCTCTATTCTGTACTTTCAGTTTTATTGTGGCCATCTGCTACAGCTGTTAATGTGATAAGGAGTGACAGCTTGCTCAGCATCCCACAGCTAATTGTTCGAGGTAAGTTACACTTAATGCTTCTTGTGATGATCTGATTTGAATTACAGGCTATGACAAAAAAAGTGCAGTGTAGATCTGTAGTCACAAACTTTTTGTCTCTGCATGTTTTCCGTCTGGTGGTAAGCATGTTTTAGAAAAGCTAATTAGAACAACCACTACAATGTTCTACTTTGAGGGATAAGTGGTGCCCTCAACAGAGAGGCTGCTTTATCGGATACCTATTACCGTTTCAGTCTTTAGTATTCACAGAAGATTTTCCTCAGGTTGAAGTGTGTTTCATTATCAACACATTTTATTTATGCAACTAAATAACAAGCCTATTATTGGTCTGACCCAGAGTCTTTCATTCTGTCTGTTTAAGAAAATTCTTTATGTCTCTATCAAAGTCAATGCATACGTACACCAATCTAATACTTGGTAGGTTTTGGCATGGACTCCACAAAGCCTGTGGAAATATTTTGTAGGTAATGAACACCATACATCCTGCAGAATGGTGCATACCTCAATATCAGATTACCATAAATTTGGCATCTCTAGATGTGTGTGATGGTGCATTGTCCTGTTGGAAAAGGCCAAGCCCATCAAAATGATTGCAAGAGATGAATGGGTGTAACTCAGCAAAATGGAGGCACATATATTAGAGGCACATATAATGTCTCACTATTAGAGACATTTGTAGATGTACCAGAAGTCCCATGAAATGCCACCTAAACAAACCCAATACAATTATGGACCCACCACCAATCTGTTTGGCATTACAGCCAAACAGATAAAACAATTACAGTTAAACCCTTAACAAGATACCTCTTCTTTATAACCAACCCTAAAATTTCACATACCTTAAAGTAAACAAAGAGTCTTCACACAAACTTGTTTATCAAAATATTTCCATGATATGTATAATTACTGATGTTCTAGTGACACCTTCAATCTCTTCAGATAATGTGGAGGAGGATAAAGGACAGAGAACGATAGACTATTGGACAAAAAGGAAACAGAGAAGCTAAACACGGGTAGTAAAGGAGCATGGGACATAATACAGTATAGAGAGAAAAAGAGGCGAAAGGGTAGGAAGTAGAAAAGAGAACAGTCTTGGTAATAGAGAGCCTTAGGAAATGGGCAGAACGGCAAAGGGAGAGGACGTGAGTGAATGAGTTTAAGTGTGTTATGTTAATTGTATCTGCATTACAATATGAATGCTCACTGTGTGTATCTCTGCACATAAGCAATTCTGCTCGGAAATGTGTATTGTTAATTATTATACTTACCAATGCACAGTTTATAATAAAACATATAATTATTATAATAACTCTGAGGTCAAGGAAAAGGATGTGTTCCTTGTAATCATGGTTGATCAAGGTTTAGAGGTTTAGATGTGTCTGTGTACTAAGACATGTTACATACGTTACATTACATTTGTGATTATTCTAAAACTATTGGAAATTTGACCCCAGTGCAGTTAAACATTTGGTGTTGGTGAGATTTATCCTCAACGATCAGGTCTCTCCAGTGAAGTGATAGGTTAAAGATTTAAAGTATGGACACACAAACACAAACACACACACACACACACACACACACACACACACACACACTCCAACAGGGCACACTTGTGCAAGCACTCTTCTAGTTCTTGTACATCTATGTGTCTTCAGGATATCTAGTTCTTCCTCTTCATCTTCTTAAGCACATTTTCGCAATTAATACAGCCCAAACTACATCATGGTGAGGCCCCGGAGTGTCATTCTGGTGTTGGTAAGATTTGTGTTTTTTTTGTGATTATTCCCAATTTAAACTGCCGTAACTCAGTCATTATTCAAGCTACGGCCATGAAAATCGAAAGGCTTGGACCTGGGGCCACCGGGCCCTATCATGTCAGATTGCAGTCATGGTACTCTTTTTATCACTCTTATTTTCACTCCATTCATTTCTATAGGGTGCAGCTAGAGTGGGTTATGTCATCTCCACTCTAGCTTAGAGTGATTTTTTTTTTTTTTTTTTGGTTCAGTCTAGTTTTTCTCTGTTCAATCCTGTCTAAAATCAGAATTGGCTTTTTTTTATATTTCATGTGTGTTCAACCTGTCGTAACTCAGATATTTACTGCTCTAAGGAGTTTTACATCATAACGATCCACAAGGAGTCCTTTCTTGTTTGTTCTCAATGTGTAAATAGGCACAAACCGTGCTTTTCTATTAACAGGCACATATTAACTGGAGTGAGTGACAGTTAAGACTTTAGGGAGTGGCTCTATCTGACACACGCATACACACACACACAGACATAAGGGGCAGATTCTTATAGACAGGGGTATCTGTATATAAATAAATGACAGTAGTATTTTTGCCCGTGCGTAAAAAGAGTATGACTAAACTACCATGACTTTTTAATTTTTTTCAGGGCACAGGGTTTCAAGCACTCTTGTAGTTCCTTCGGGAAATGCACTTCTGGTTCAGATTTGTTATGACTTTTTGTAGACATATAAATCTGTAGGTTATTAAGAAGGCGATAGGGAGGCAAAGATGGTTACTACACTGCTTCATCGGTGTAACATTAAAATATATTCAGCTGGCCAAAGCCTTTTCAGTGATATTCTGTCTCATATGTTAAATTTAATAATAAGTAGAAATAGAATTTCCTCAGATTCTTACTAGGTACAGTCAATATTTTATATATGTGTATGTCTGTGTATA
>JAOVVF010000029.1:8665742-8677317 GCA_028565595.1 Duopalatinus emarginatus | reverse complement strand
TACCTCATCACACACCTCAGTGGTGCCACTCTTATCCCAGTGCAGCCACTGTGTGTGTGTGTGTGTGTGTGTGCTGAACAGGTATTGGTTCCTCACGGTACCAACAATGTAAGTTTACCCTTAAAGGTGTAGCAGTGATATTTAAGGTCCAGTTTCATTCCCCACTGATACTCTACATAGTATTATACAGTGATATGCGGTCTATATTACTATAGTATATACTATACTATATACTGAAATTATGTGCCTTTAACCTCATGTACACAGGTTCCACTCCAACAAAGAACCATCACCTTAAATCTTCTGAGATTAGTCTCGTTCTTCTTTGAGTTTTTACAACCAAATTATACTATTATAGTATTATAACAGCACACATAATCCAGATTTTGTCCTTAGACATGTAATCTTTGTGAAAATCACACCAGATAAAAATCACATAAGAAGTAATAAACAAATAAAATGTCACACTTTTTTATTATATCTAAACTTAGATGCACCACATACGCTAATATAAACAGTAAAAAAAGACTTTGTTAATGTGGTTATTTGATCTTCAGATTTGCCACTGTAACAGTAACACTGCTTTACTAAGTTTTCCAGCACGGAAAAGTTAGAGGACATCAGAGTTTATGCTTTCGGGTTTCTTGGTAATATGACAAGCTGAGTTATTAAAGAGAGAGAGAGAGAGAGAGAGAGAGAGAGAGAGGGGGTAAGGGAACAGCTGTTAGCCGTCTGTATTATATAAGTAATAACATGAACTAATGTTGTGCGAATGTTCCACAACATTAAAAGTAGCTCTTAACTGTTTAAATGTGCAATGTATCATTCATTTACTAATTAAGCCTTGTAATTCACTGGTAAAGCACTGTAGTGCTATAGCACATCAGACCACATCACATATGGTCACACTAGTCACAGCAGACCATATTAAACCTACTTTATCAATTATTTTCCTGTAACATATCTTTCATACTAGATTCCTTACCAAAGTATAGTTTTATTTATTTATTTATTTTTGTAATTAATTTTTATGTATTTTTATTTGTTTGTTTGTTTATTTTTTATTTTACTTAAATATGAAAGTGTGCATGAGGAATGTTTTAATAGCCATTGTTTGACACTACTACAGCCTGATCTCAAGACTAATTAAAAAAACAGAAAAAAACAGAATTCATACAGTCAGTCGTTCTCTTATCACCTTAGTCTGTCAGTGTTGTGTTTTGTCCAGAGCCCACCTGCGTGCAAGGCAGGAATAAATCTAAAGTCATGACAAAAATACACAAGTCTGAAGTCATAATAAAATGTGCAAATAATTAAAAATCCATAGCCATAATCTTAGTTCTATATTCTTGACTTAAGTGGTTGTCTCATATTCTGCTTTTTGTATGTTTGTGTATCTGCAGTCGCAGAGGATGTCCAGAGGTGACTGGGGATTTCTAGAAAACCTATTAGAGGAAAGTCAGGAGTACTCAACTAGTGTGGGACGCGTGTGGCTCACTGTTCTTTTTCTCTTCCGTATCCTCGTCTTGTGCACCGCTGCTGAATCGGCGTGGGATGACGAACAGTCCGATTTTGTCTGCAACACCAAACAGCCAGGCTGCGAGTCTGTGTGCTATGACAAGGCTTTTCCTGTCTCCCATTTCCGCTACTTTATTCTGCAGGTCGTCTTTGTCTCCACACCCACCATTTTTTATTTTGGCTATGTGGCCCTGAAGCGACACAAGGAGCCAGCGGAGGAGCCAGTGGAGCAGCATGGGAGACAAATGGAAAGAAAAGCCAAAGAAACCAGGCTAGATGTGATACAGGAAGAGGATGAAGATGGGAAACCGGCACTAAATAAGAATAATTCTCTAAAGTTTCCTAAGCTCAAGGGAAAGCTACTGGGTGCATACACTGTCAGCATAATCCTGAAGGTCCTGATTGAGGTTGGCTTTATTGTTGGATTGTGGTTCCTCTATGGATTTGTAATTCAAGCCAAATTTGAATGCATGCGATCGCCATGCCCACATACAGTAGACTGCTTTGTCTCTCGGCCCACTGAGAAGACCATTTTCACCATATATATTCAGGTCATCGCTTTAATCTCTGTGTTGCTCAATGTTGTAGAGCTATTCTACCTTCTTCAACTGTCCATCACACATTACATAGAAACAAAGTACCAATATCAGCACCTACGGATTCCTCAGGTAATAGAGAAAACGGCAACAAATTTGCCGCTAACAGAGGTTCACACTCAATCGTATCGGGAAAAAGGCCGTCTCTATCTTCCAGCAGATAATGGCAGCTATGCTCAAACTGTAATGGACTGGACCACAGGTCCACCACAGACATCAGATGAAATGCTTCCGACATACTTAAACTGTATTAGTGATACTACGCATAGAGGTCAGCACAAAGAGGATGTTTGCACCAGATCCAATAAGGGTGATTCTAAAAAGAAACACTCTAATGACAAACATTATGTATGAAATTAGACAACCAGTGTGATGGATTGTGTTGTGGTATATCAGAGGGTGGGATGAAATTCCAGTTTGGTCCCAAAGCTTTATTGTGAGACAACTGCTATTTCCTCTACTTCCTGTTTGGATGATCAGTGGAATGTACTGTGCCATAGACTAAACTCACTTTTCTAATAGGATTTTGGAATAAGATAGAGGGTAACACTGACTGCCAAGCATTAGACATAATGTAGGGTGAGAACAATGTACAAGTGTGGATAAATATGCACAGATAAACTAAAGTTTAAGTTAATCTGCTCAATCAGTGAATACGGTACCGTAAAAAAAAAAAAAATCATACTTTAAGGAACAGTTCACTGTAGAGTTTTAAGATTTTCACTCATGTCTGCGAATGAGCCAAAATGTGTGTGTTCTGTTCATATAAATATAAAATGTTAATAACAATACTATTAGGCTGACATCAGACTACATATAATTTTGTCTTTCATTATGTTCATATAAGATTAGGCAATCATAGTGCCATACATACCTCTCGCGTCTTGGTTGGGAGATCATCAACATGACAAGTTTGGCCAGTCATTTGCCTTTTATAACCTTGCGTGAGTTCACAGATTGTTGGGCATAAGGAACAAGAAATTCTCAACTATAAAACAAGTACTGCAGGTTTCCCCTCCAACCATTTAATCTTAGCAGTTCTTTATTCTACTAGACATAGACTTGGCTGTGCTGATAAAATAAGCTACTCACTGGGTTGCTAGCCAACACTTTGTTTTAATCCATCATGATACTCCCTCGAGGAGACATTAAAGAGCCCGGAATACCGTTGCCACAGCTGAATAAACCTGTCCTTGTTGTTCCAAGCAGAAACATTGCTTCTTTCTCAATGCCAAGGTTTTTTTTTTTTTGTGTGCACCAGCAAGCCCTTATTCAACCTATTGGACAGTGTCAAGGAATGTGTCATAGGAGATGTCAAACTAGAGAGGAGTATATGAAACTTCCTGACATGATAGACTTTTCAGCCAGGGTATCGTTGGGTGTCCCAGATGCCATGTAGCTGATCATGACAATATACAAGGTGTAAAGACATCTTTCATATTCAGGCCCAAAATTCTCTAAAAGATCTGACTGAATATATATATTTCAAAAGTCAAAATCTATGCACAATTTGGAATTATGTGCTATAATTACAACAGGCAGCTAGCTCACTTTAGCATCTAGCTCAGTTCATGTTCTTCTGCATTTGTTCTCTCCTCAAACAAGTGCCTTTTTCGGATCACATGTGTCTCAAACACTGTAACTGTAAGGGATGTTAAATGTCTCTCTGATCTTGCCAATTCTCTCAAAAAGCCTTACCCATGTAGTCATCCACACTGTTAACACAGCAGTATACAGTATATTAAAAACGTCAACTGTGTACCACTTAAACATGTGAATTTAACAAAGTGTATATTTAAGATTAACTATATTTAAAATGTTTTATATTTATTGTTATATAATGTCTAATAAAGTTTATTAACTTTGTCTTTCTTTCCTGTATGTGTTGGTCACAAGTTGTGTTATACTTCTTTGGTGAGATGAAGTAATTGTAGCAGTAAACCGGTACTAGTCCACAATATCGTTGTGTGATTCTGTAGTATTACTAGGTCCCTATTCAAACGTGGGCAAATTTGTGATACTGATAATGTTGATTACTTTTTTAAGGTCAGAATTTATTTATGTCTAATCTCTTCTGTTAAAATGTGTTCAGAACACAAACCAATGGATTTGAACTAAAATGGATCATGGAACTTGTGGAGTCCATGCTTTGAACTTTGTATAGAAAAGCTCAAGCACACAAAGAGTCTACTGACCACCCCAACAGCTCCGACTGCTTTGTTTCAATGGCCAAATTATTTAAATTGGAGATGTCAGTAGTGTTTATTGTCATTTTAATAAATAGCAGTGAGATATGCAGATCAAACTCTGCCAATCATCATATAGGGAGGCTGTGTTTATGGGCAGGACAAAGAAAGAGTGCACTGTCCAAAAAGTATTAAAATAAGCTTTAAATATAAGAAAATAAGCTTTTTTTCTATACCACCCTGCCACATTCCCATACTTCACCAGAGAGGAAAGATATTCTACAGGCTCTCTCAGAGTTGTGTCTGAGCTTCTGATTTAATTTTTATACATGTTGCATAAAAAATCAATTTGCAACTTGACAAACAGCTGTATATTTTACATTTGTGATAAAATATTAAATTTTAATAATTGTGAGAAATAATATAGACACAAATATACATTTAATATAGAAACAATTTTATTCAATTTAATGCATGAGACTTTTAATGGGACCTGAATAGTAAAATGCAAACAGATGGAAAAACTGTGTGTTTCTCATTGAAAATAATTTGCACAATATAGCTGAAATAAAAATAAAATGACTTGTGACCTGTGTGTTCAACTAGAAGAGGTAAATCTGACTTAGTATTTAAGAATCTTAGATATCATGGAACAGTATAAAGAGCAAATACAAATAGTTTTTACTTTATCCTATTCAAGATAAAGGTAAATTCTGGCCTATCCCGGCAGGATTTAATGTGAGGCAGGAACATACCATGGATGAGATGACAGTCCATTCATCTGCATGCAGATTTGCACCTAGCTGCAATTCATTGTCGTCATTTGAGCCAGCAGCATCGTTTCTGGACCTGGGATGAAACTGGAAAACCCAGGGAAAAAAAAATCATGGGCACTCCACTCAGACAGTAATTTGAGGTTTGTACTGTGGTCCTTGGAGCTGTAAGGCAACAACTCTGCCCAGCAGCACCACTATACCATCCCCCAAGAACTGTTTTGATGGTATAAAGAATGTGTTTTATTAAGGGGAGTAGCCTGAATTGCTGCTCCATCCTTTGTAAAATTAATGAGCTGTGTGCTGAGATAGTGCCAAACATAATGTAGCTTTTCTGCCCATTGCACTCTGTAGCAGCTGTCCTGGAACAGAGTTCAGCTTGTCATCTCTGGCCAAAACAGCCTTTCAAATGTACAGGTCTGCAAACAATAGTAAATGGTGACCCTTTTGATTCCATTAGCTGCCAAATAAAGTCATACAGCCGCCTGTTCTGTGATCTGATTCTCTCCAGTTTTAAAAAGGCATGCGACTAAATTCTTTCCTTTTTTCCTTTCCTTCCTTTTACACAACATCATCATTTTGTTTTTTTTTTACAAATCAAAGATGTTCAGTAAACCTGCCTCTGAATCACACATTAAAACCTAGTATCATGTATTGCTACAGTACATTTCTTTGTCATATGGGTTTGTCCTAAGTTTATTTAAACATTTGCACATAACTGTGTCGTTAGAATCAAATCAGATGTACTGTAAGAATTACATAATTGGTCAATTAATGTCATAATATATTAAATAGAGTCTTCTTGCTTCTATGTCATTTCCTCATTTACACACTCATATCATTGATTGAGTCACCCCTGTGTCATGTTGCTTCCTCTATCCTGACTTGTTGTACTGACTGCTGATGCATTTCCACCTCCTACTAAATGCACACTTACCAAGCCTGCCTTACACAGTACGATCCTGGATTGAGTTTCAGTCATAGTCAAATGCTCTTAACATGGTAAGACATCCTGTTTTCCTTGTAATTTGTGCACCATTGATTGTCCTGTCATTGTCGGAGCTCTGGATAACTGCCTGTTCAGTGCTACCCGTAAAAGAATATACTTGCTAATGAAAGAAAGGGTTTAAAGATTCGGCCTAAAAATGTGCTCCAGTGACCTCTGATTTTAAAATCATTAAAATAATTATGTGTATAGACCTTGTTAATAGACAAGTTTTGGCATTACTCCAGTGGATGGCCTGGTTCATAGAATGGACTGCAGATTACACTAAAGTACCTGAAAAAACTGGTACAGCAGTCTGGTACTTGGTAGGTCCCATATGGGGCACAGACTCCACAAGCTTGAGGAAAACTTCTGTAGAAAAATGGGTGGGAATGACAAAACCCTAAAGTCAGATGAGTGTTCCTCTTACCATAATTTGGCGTCTGTAGATGTGTGTGGAGTATATTACCAGTTAAATAATAAAATAAATATAATAAATTTCTTACTGGTGTTGTCTGCAGAACTACATCCCATTGTGTGTTTATATCATATAAAGCTATCCTTTTCCAGATTCCAGTCATAAATCTTAAATATATACGGGCGAAGAAGCTTTTTGCTGTAATACACATACATGTCTGGAACATTTGTCACGCTCTGTAAATCACTAAAACAGATTTTTTTTAAATTTAGCATTTAACTTGTCTTGCCTTTAAAACACCACTTCCTTATTGTAATGTCTGCATTTTTTTATTCTATTAGACATGTCAGTATAAACGTATTGCATTTTATAATTAAATGTAACTTTTTTCTGTCAGTATATTATGTGTTACATCTTTCATTAGTTGCCAGATTTTTTATATTTTATTTTTGACTCAATTTTTTTTGTCACTGTAAATTACCAGTGTGATAGATAGATAGATAGATAGATAGATAGATAGATAGATAGATAGATAGATAGATAGATAGATCTTTATGAATTCTGAGGATAATTATATGCCTTGCTAGTTTGGGTTAATAAATTCCAGGATGCTTCGGGACCACCAGCAAATGAGGGCAGCACACTTACACTTCCTGCCAGCTTAAGTGATGATAGCACCTTTTCTTCCCCCAGCTGTAGCCATAACAAAGAACACAAACACAATACCACCATGGAACCTAAGCAAAAAGACTAAGAATAACAGGGACATTTCACCTAGTACATATCACAAAAATGTTTTCATTTAAATGTTAGAAAGGTTAATCAGGGAGATCAGATCACATAAACTTTAATTAAATATTAAGTAAAAAATATACCTCCTTCTTAAATTAATAATAATAATAATAATAATAATAATAATAATAATAATAATAATAATAATAATAATAAAAAAGAAGGCTTTTTCCTCTATTTAAAATGGCCATAGTATCTAAACTAAAGACTGAAATCTATGGGTTTCTAGTGTGCTCACATGAGATTAATAGAACTACTTGGCGGAGTCCTCCTGTTAGACACTGAGGAGGAAATGAGTTTGTGTCTGCTTCCTGATTCCATCTTTGCTTTCTCCAGGGATTGGTACAGAGGATTGTTCACTCTGACAATGGAGCAGCAGTGGGCATTGTTACATTGTTTATAACGAAGCCACACCAGCACTATACAGATGTCACAGCCAACTCATCAAAAGCGTCTAATGGGTGAGGCTGTAAGAAAGAGCATAAATAAACAAATAAATGACACATTGCACACATAAAATCTATTAAAATGCAAATGATGTTTTTTTTCCTAACAAACTTCTGACTATCAGTAATAATAGTAATGCGATACTACCCAATATAACATTTAATGTGTTAAAATACATTTAAAATCACAGTAGATCAGGCACTTGTATACCTGCTTATTTGTGCAATTATCTAATCAGACACTCAGGTTGTATCAGCGTAATGAGTCAAGAGCTACAGTTGATAATAACTGATCAAACATCACAATGGGAGAAATAACATTAAGCCAGTGACTAAAATGGGTGAGTTGAGAACTGGAAGCAGACCAATTCACATTGTCTTCAACTCACTGGTTCCACAACACACTACCACTATGTGTAATAAGTTATTCATTTTAATCTACACATCACCCATCAAATATCTGTTTCTTAGAATATAAATCAATGTAGGTATAATTTGTTGACAAATTCCAGTATATGCACCAAGCAATGTTAATTAACATCCAGACCTCTAGCAAATCATATTCTGCATAGAAATCCAAATCCATGACATTACAGGGTCAAATCGAGGCTGATGAAACCCTAGGGATTTATCCTGCAGAGAAATGAAAGTCATTTTTCCAAACATCTAATTCAAAGGCAGGACAGTGCAGAACATTGTGGGAACTGAACCGTGTGACCCGTGGGAAAGGGAAGGACTTCGAGCGCTGCTCAATTGTTTTTTTTTTCTTTTTTAGCTGATGGGAATCTTCGTATTAAATAATCGTGCCGGCATTGTGCAGCGGCTCTATACACATCCTGGTTAGAGGCCAGAGAAGGCTGGTGGCGTCGCTCCTGCTTCCCATTTTTCAAAAACAATGGAGCCATGTGCCTGCTGGGACGATCGCAATTCAGTGCCAAAGTCCTTGTGTCTTATTACCTGTACCTCTCTCTTTAACTGACACACACAATCTTAAAAAATAATAGATGAAATCATTATAGGTTAACAAGATGTTCTACTGCAATTATCATGAATGTTTTAAGACATTTTAAGACACCCTGATGCACACAAAGCTTCAAATATATCTGGAATTAAGCATAATCTAGCTGGACATGCTGTCACAGAGAAATAACAACAACTAAGAAATGTGATGCTCAAATATAGCACCTGACATGTATTTTAATTTAGTTTTAAATATGTTTTTTCTGATAAAGTGCAATTTATTCATGCAAATTCATGAAATCATAAACAAATAAATCATACAAATTGGCCATTATATACGAATGTAATGTTACATACAAATAATTTCGCTGCATACTGTACACTGCAATAAAAATAGCATTTAAAATAACAACTTGCAGTAGTTGTGTGCAGACACCGATAGAATAATCTTATCTCAAAGTATTATCACTTTATTCTCAAAATATGTTTATTTAAATTTAGTGTCTGGAGCCCACCTGGAATCACTGTGCAATGCCGAAACACTCCCTGGACAGTGTGCCAACCCGGGAGGACTTGGCGAAAGCCCACATGGACACAAGCAGAAAACACCAAACTCCCCACAGATAGCGGTCAGAGCGAGGATCAAACCCACAACCCCAGAAAACACACTACCTATAGCGTTATATATATCTTACAATTTTACAACTTTTTTTTTCCAAGTTAAAAACAGTCTATAAAAATAGACACTGAGAATGAAGTCATAATATTTTAAGGAAAATGAAAACTCCAGAAAGTCACAACGTTTATATTTAATATTTATATATTTCAAGAATAATGTTGTAAGATTGTAAAAAAAAAAAAAAAAGAAAGTGCTGGGGTGAACAAACACAAAAAATCTTCTACATATATCTATTACGTATATTACTATTATGCATTATATAAATGTACCTTAAGTTCAATGAGTGTGTTGTACAACTGACTCTTATCTGGCCAGAATGTAGGGTGTGGAAAATCACTAGATGCTGTTTTTAAAAACATAACCAGGATGTTTTGAGATTCAACTCTATTTTAGGCTTTTGGCATTACTGCCAACGTTTGCCCCAATGAACCTTCTCATAATAGAACATAAAAAAAAAATCATAATAATAAAGACTTTTTAGCTGATATCTTGTTATACTTCTGAAATATCATAATAAGGTACAGTTGTAACCTAATAAAATAATGTGATGTACTGCTGTAATGTGCTGTTAGCCTGATTGGTGCTGGGTCAAAATGAGCTAATTAGTAGAATTAGAACAGTGTAGACAAATAAAATATAATTACTGTTGAGAAATAAACATCATTTTATGTAGAGGTGTGTGTGCTGATTAGTTTTAGTGATGTTTACAGGTTCAGTAATTAGTTTCCTGAGAATACGTAGTGTTCAGGAATGTCCCTGAAGAAATCAGCGCCTGTTTTTCTGACTGATTTCACCGTTATACAGAAATGCATAAATACTTGGATGACCATTGAAACATGAAACATTCCCAAATACTTTGAAACTTCCACTTGCTTCTTGGTAACAGTGAAACAAATATGTCACAGAGAAATTAAAAGCTTTTTCTCCCTATGTGTGCACAAATGAAGTGAGTGGGAAATGGCATTTTATTGAATTTTTATTTAATTAAAATTGCCAGCATGTGAACTGACCTTAAACCTTTGTGCAGCACCATAATTATTAAAGTATTTCTTTCCACCATTATAAACCATGGATACATTTTCACAGCTGCAGCAGTTATCCGTTAACTTTTCACACTACCAATCCAAACACCAGAACCACTTTCTAGTGAAGACTAGAATAAACATGGTAAAACATTCACACACAACTTCAAGAATAGGATGATGTATCATGTCCTTGCATGGATAGAACTAAAGAATGAGGCAAAGTGACATTTTATTTGTTTCTCTCACTAATACAGGTCTGTAATAAGGGCACTTCTAACAAAACATTACAACAAACTGTAATCCGTTTTTACATGTTAGTTCTGCATCTCTTCCATGCATTCAAGTCACGCATTAGACAAGAGGCCCTTCTTTCAAGTTCAGTCTTATGACAGTCAGTGAAAAGGGAGGTATACAGAAGATCCTGAATGATTCTCTAATGTGGGACAGACAGTCATGTGCCCATGTGCCTCTGGGACTTGGCCATTAACCAGAAATGACCAGAAAAGTCTTAAACATATTCACATTATTTTCCCAGTGAGTGAAAATTACAGAACAGGGGTTATAATCATGCCACAAACAGGTTCTCAACTCATGTCCTGGACAGTTCTGTGATTTTCCAAATCCGACACATCCACTGTAATTCACTAAGAGCTGTTAGTAATGAAAAAAAAAGTACACATCGTACACAATATGGCCTTACAGGCATAGGCTCACACAAGTTATGTCTTTGGTATAACAGACATGACTTTAGCTAGCTTTTCTCAGACCGGTTCCTTTCCAGTACTGCCCTGGGGGTGAACTCCAGTTTGTCCTTCAGACTAAGGACTTGTGTGCTGTCTCGGCCCACCAGTTCCTCAAGCTTCCGGTCCTCACGAAGCTCGGCGATGCCTTTCTCCTCACGAGGGGGTTTAGGTGGTCCTCGGATGAACCATTCCAGGTGATAGCCCACAGCGCCCACTACGAAGGCCACAGGGAAGGTCACGTAGGGCGCATAGGTGCGCATAGCGGCCCACACCACCGGCCACATGGTGGCACAATCGAGCCAATGTTCCTAAAAGACACAAAGAAATAAAGGAGTGTTATCTATAGCTACAGCACCAAATACAAGGTTACACACACACACACACACACACACACACACACACACACACACATATATATATATATATATATATATATATAATTATATATATATAT
>JAOVVF010000029.1:8642020-8660649 GCA_028565595.1 Duopalatinus emarginatus | reverse complement strand
TGTGTGTGTGTGTGTGTGTGTGTGTAGGCCTTGTATGTGTGTGTGTGTGTGTGTGTGTGTGTGTGTGTGTATATGCCTTGTATGTGTGTGTGTGTGTGTGTGTGTGTACATACATATAACTACACATACATATTTCCTCATCTTTCTTCCTGCTAGGCTAGCGCACACACACACACACACACACACACACACACAGTGAGATTAAGCTTACTTCCGGGATTATTATAACAACATACACAGTCAACAAGCATTACTAAACTGTACACAAACACAAGAAGAGTCCAAATAATAATCACATAAACATTTACAAACCTAGTAGCTACATTACCTGTCCATAAAAACTCATTTCGCTCTATGAAGGAACTTCAGCTTCAGTACGAACGGCTGAGGTTTTTTTAGTCCCGCCTCTCGATGCTGATTAGTCTATTTTAGTGTCCGTCATGATATGCATCTCATTTTCCTATTCTCATTGGTTAAGATCACAAAAAAAGGCTGAAACCCGGAAATATGAGTCATACACTAGACACACCCTAGGAGAACGTCTGTCATGTTCATCAGTACTCCCTCACTGACTTTATCACTAACTACTTTATCCATGTCCAATATCCAAGTGTAATATAGGCTAAACATATAAAAGGCAATATTTAAATATAATAGAGTCAGTTTAATTTTACATTAGTGCAGTATATTATGGATATTGTGTTCCCAGTGTTGGACCTTTGTCTTCACTCCATCTGTAGTTCAGTCACAGTCCTTAAAAAGCCATCAAGACCATTTATTAATCCACTGATCTAATAAACAAGAGTCTCGAAGGAATGTATGCCTTGCTCCATAAACAGGAGCAAACCTACCATATAGGCAGGGGCCCTACAATTTTGTGTAAGGGCCAGATTTTGCTGTGGAGCAATGCATGACATGATTGATAATTTAATGTAACTGGATATGCATATGTCAGTCATTATCTTGTCCTCTTTAACGTCAGGCTCACGGCTCGTGAGCTCACCTGGAATCATTAGGTGCAAGGAACAAACCCCTGGACACACACACACACACACAAACCAATTCACTTACACATTCACAACTAGGGGCAATTTAGCATGTCTAATTTGCCTACCATGTGTGTTTTTCGGCAGGTGTAAGAACACTAGAGTACCCAGTAAAATTAAATGCTGTTGTTGGTGCTGTCACTCATATTCTGCTAAACAGTGTTTACTGTACAATGCCAGGCTTTCTGTGCCAGAGATGCCACTGCATAAAGTCTACCTACATATGAAACCGATAGAATGTTACTACTCTTACTACAAGCAGTATGTAAACTACCTTGGAAAGGCATCTCTTCCAAACTGTTTCAAATTTTATTTGAGTTTTGTATCACAGTATAAAATATAAAATAAAGTAGCAAGATGGATAACTGCTGTGTTCTTCATAGGCTGTAGTACAACAATAAAATGCCAGTACTAAAATTAAATACATGGTCACCCTAGTCCAAACAAGCTTGTTTGCAGAGTTGAATTCTATTATAATCTTATTTGCCGGAAAATACACAATATTCTGAATAAAGCTGACAATGCTCTGAAAAAAAATTACAAACTTGACATCATTTACTAATCGAAAACTCATTCATGTGCAAAAATATGGGGCTTCTGCAGAGAATGTCTGAATGGGTATTAAACAGTATGTTGTGAAATATGTCCTTAAGATTTATACTTTCTTAGCACCTTAAACTACAGCTATCAATACAACTCTGACAGCTTGATGGAAAGTTAATGAATTTATGAATATTGCACTTGTAGTCATGTTTGAAACAGAATCACTTTATAACTGTATAAGCAACACATCTTTAATGAAAGGAACAAGATGGAAAAAGCATCACACATCTACATAAACTGTCTGATAATAATAAGAATTTGTGTTTATTCCAAGAATACATTTAAATTTAAAATATACTTTAAAACACCCTTAAAAAGAACCCAAAAGACAATAACTCCCACCACAGACAATGTAACTAAAATTATAAATCCACAGAATATATTTTAGTTATATGTTACAGTGTCCACCAACTCACAAGTAAAAAGAGACCTTCACTAACATACAACGTCTCTATAATACATAATATACAAGCACATATTACACAACATGCATATAATGAAATTTACAAATGCACATGGACAAATGATACACTTATTATACACTGCTTGGGTGTAAGATGATGTGTTGTGTTCATTTATTCATCTCACAAGAAAGACTAATTTGGAAAATGCAAATTGTTGTTTTTATTGTATTACACTTACTATTATGCTAAAGTGGTGACTTTACACTCACACGTCGACTGGGAAAGAGTCCTCAGTTCAGGGTGCTCAACAAATAGCATACGCTTTCTCTGCATTCGCCTCTGTCGCACCTTGCCACAGCGTTTACACACGAGGTACATAATCTCAATGAGACACATGAGGATAAACAGTGCAGAGGATGCAACCATCAAAATAGTGAAGATCTTGTTTTCTGTAGGACGGGACAGGTAGCAGTCCACTACATTAGCACAAGGATGAACACTGCATTTTATTAAAGTGGGCAAGTCAAATCCTTTATAGATGTAGTACAGGATGTAGAGGAATCCAGCATCAATAGCTGCTTTAAATACCAGACTAAGCAAGTATGTCCACCAGAGGCCGCCATGCTTCTTTCCCGGGTTGGCATACAAACACTTGCCTTCCTGAGTAATGGCATTATTTAGATTTCTCTTTTTAGAAAACTTGTCGTAGCCTGCAACCATTAGAGACAGGCAGGTTATTAATATGAGTTGAAGGGCCCACAAGCGGATATGAGAGATGGGGAAAGTGTGGTCATAGCACATACTGGTGCATTGGGTGTCAAGTGTGTTGCACAGAAATTCTTTTGAATTGTCTTCCCAAACTGGTTGCACAGCCATTACAAAAACCAACACACGGAAGATAAAGACAATAAAGAGCCACACATGACCAAAAACTGAGGAGTATATGTTCACACCACTGAACAGGGCCTTCAGGGATGACCAGTTCATGTCTGTAGCTGGAGGTCAACAGCTTACTCACCACTGAGGTCAGGAGGCAGCTCCTGTACAGAAAGCATGATCAGTGATTAAATCAACGATATTTGAAAGAAGGAAAGCATATAGGTGCTCTATTAAATCTAGTAACATGCTGCATTATTTACAGATGACCTGCTGGACATCACCTTGGCCTCTGAACAATGGAACACTTAAGTACAAATACTGAAATCATACATTAACACTACCTGCCAAAACAGCTTCCAAAACCTGTCGAGGCATGGAATTCCCAGGATCTGTGAAGCTGCTCTGTGGTATCTGTCTCTAAGACATTATCAACAAGTAGTTATTTGGATATTGTGTGGGATCAGACCAGATGAGCTAGTCTTTACCCCCTAAGCACCTGAGTGAGCCTGGTCTAGCCAACTAGCCTAGTTATTCCTTTAACAGGTGCCATTGTAACAAGATAATCTTATTCACTTCACCTGTTGGTGGGTTTGTGTAAGTAATGTTATGGCTGATTGGTGTGAGTATTACTAGTATATGAGTAAGAGGAGTTACAGCAAAGCCTTTCTGAAACCGATTTTTCACAAGTGAAAGTGAAAATCAATGAAAAAAAAACTGAAACTGGCATTAAGCCATGTACTGAGAAACAATCCAAACATCCACCAAATGTTGTTCAAAGCATGCAACACCTAAATATGGCTTTTACATAAAGCTTTTATGCCAGGTTCAGAAAGTTCCCAGTTTCTGCTTTGCTGTTTCTGCTTCATATAGGCTGATGATTTCCCAGAGGCTGAGACAGGGAACACACTGCTTTACCAGAAGTTATGGATACACGCAAGAGGGATTTCTCATCTTTGTAGACATATATATATATAGTAATTAAAGTCCTCTGAAAAACAGGTATGTAAAAGGGTTATGTATAGCATTGCTAAAACGTTACTGTATCTATTTTCTCTTTCACTCTACATTATAAGATTCCTTCACCAAAGTGTTCTTCTCTCACTATTCCTTAATGTCGACTTTGTCTCTGTCTTTATCTCTGGACAAACATCAGCACAATAGTTGCAGAAACATTATCATTAAGCAAAGCATGTAAAAATTAGGGGTTTTTTTTGTACAAAATAGATTTTTTTTAAAAAATCTTAAACCATAGAGATCAAATCCTACCTGTACAATCTTGTTGAGCTCTGAGCAGGGCAACAGCAAGAGGGCTGATATGTGTGTCTCTCTTTTTGTTGTTGATGATCCAGACTCACCTGATACATATAGCTACCTGAGAGCATTATCTACCTACAGTACAATTTAGATGGGTGGATATTTCAGCAGCCTGTTAGACAACTTGAAAACAGAATGATTGCTAGGTAAGATTTGAAAGCAAAACAGCCAGCCAGAAAGTACCATACAATATTTTAAATAAATTGTCCAGTTATACCAATTTTAATAAGAATATGGAGTACCTTTGCTATTGTGCCATTAAGTGTATTTTAATGAACTGTATTTTACTAGGAAGGCATGGTGGGCGCACAGGTACTGTGTCTGTTAAACAGCTCCAGGTATCTGGGGTTGTGGGTTCAATCCTTGCTCTGTTTTTGTCTGTGAAGAGTTTGGTGTGTTCTTCCCTGTGTCTCTGTGGGTTTTTGCCAGGTGCTCTAGTGTCCTTCCATGTCCAGAGAAAACACATGGTAGACAAATTGGATGTGCTAAATTGCCCTATTGGCTCCCTCTTCAGGGCATACTCTTGCGTTGTGCCCAGTGATTTCAGGTGGGCTCCAGACAAACCGCAAACCTGGTGGATGACATGGACAAGAGAATGACCAGTTCCTCTATTTACAGAGTGACATCAAATCAACAAATCAACTTACAAGACCACATGAACGCAGCACAATTCCAAGCCAATTCTGAGTCTTCTAATCAGACATACAGCATCCCTGAAATATATCTGGACACTTACAGTATGTAAGGCAAACTATATTTAATGGTATTCAACACAATGATGTTCTAAGATGAAGGACTTATAAATGAAAACAGACCCAGACATTGAAAGACAACCAGCAGAATAATTTTAAATAAAAACAGCATCATTGAAAAAGTACTATTACAGAAACCATCCATCAGCCACAGGAATAATAATGCCAGGGTAAAATTTGAAGAACATGTAGAGGAAGAAAGCAGCTTTTGGAGATCTGTGTTATTTTCTTGGATGAATCTCATGGTAGTGTGCTTGTGTAGAGAAATCCAGGAGAAGAATTTCTGAACTGCAATACGGACATGAATAAAGCATGAAGCATGAAGGTGGCTGAGGCAGTTTTTTCTTATAGTAGTATTGGTGAGCTTATCATCATGAACTCAGAAGTATATGGAAGAATTTTCAAGGCAAACTTGCAGAAATCAATGAAGCAGAACAATGATCAAAATATACCAGAGTATTTTCCAGAACTCTGACCCAAAACCTACAGATAAGGAACAGTAGCTCTGTTGTAGGAGTCAAGCTGGACACTGAAGGTTGCAGCAGAACAACAGACACCTAATAAACTGCTGACCATTAAGGGCAATAGATCATATCCCCTGCAAACGGCAGTGGGAAAACAGAGTAGCGCCTTCACTAGCACCTTCTGTGTTGAACAGTGATGTATTAGATCTTTCTTTCCCCCAGCAATAAGATATACAACAAGTCTTCTTTCTGTGTGATCTGTACTGATCTCCTACTTTCTAAACTGGGCTGAGCTACACGATACAGACTTGTGTTTACAGCATATTAATACCCACTGATACTTATATACACTGTGGTCTGTTGCTGAAGCTGATACTGTTCCTAACAGCCTCACTTACATTCTGCATGTTACACTAAATACTGTGAACAAAGTATTAGCTAGATAAGCTATTGGCACTAATCTATTATTTACATATTTTCTCTACTGACGGTGTACTACCCCATACCTGGATATATATCTCTATATATACTGCTTATATATCTATATGAATATATTTTCACCCTGTAATTTTATTCTAAGGAAGCACTTCTGTGATCCACTCCCAGTTCACGTATGTTCTTGTATAGTATGTATGCTACTCCAATGCTGCAATTTACTTCAGGATCAGTGAAGTTTTGTCTTTTCTTATCTTAGCTTATCTTATCTTATACAGCATCTATGGGATGCAATAAATAATTAATCCACAGACTGTGTAATACTTCGATCATGGTTGTTATTCCATGCTCAGACATTGTCAAATGCTATGAAATAACGGATGGCAGACTAGCCTAAATAAAACCACTCATGTAACAGACCATGTGACGGCAGCCACCAGAAGGCGGAAACAACACCCAACAAACACACAAGATCGTCTACTTTCTTACAATGTTGCTACAATGTTGTCAAAAGGTGGTGAACTAGGCTGTCACATTTTTATAAGCACTCTAAAGTCATTAGAGTGCTCGAAAAAGCACTCTATTGTTATTCCTCTTCTGTCTTCTTTTTCTACTTCTTCTTCTTAAGCACATTTACGCAATTAACACAGCCCGAACAGCTTAACGTACAGACTCCATTCAAACATAATTTCATAGATAATCATGGCAAGACCTATGCTATATTATTTTAGTGTTAGTGAGATTTATGGTTTTTAAAAATTTAATTTCCCAAAGGAATGAATAGGGGAGTTTTTCAAACTGCTGTAACAGTGTCATTTATTGAGCTACAGTCATGAAAATCCATATACGGTCTGTCATATGGTGAACTGATTGGTTAAAGGTTAAAGATTTTCCAACATGTAAGCATTTGTCCGGAATGTGCAAATAGCCGCAAACTGTTCTTTTCTACAAACAGATGCATATTAACAGGAGTGAGTGACAGATAAGAGAGTGGCTCTATGACACACACACACACACAAAAGGGGTGGAGTCTGACAGACAGGGGGATCTGTATATAAATAAATAAATAAATAAATGGCACTAGTATTTATGCCTGTGTGTAAAAAGACTATAACTATATGGACAGGAGTTCCATCTAGTTATTAAATAATGTCACTGTATGATTTTATCACTACTCGCAGGACACTTTGTAAAAATTTCCATGCACAAGATATTTTTTTCCAGGCAGAATGTGACCTCACGTTACAAAAAGGGTCATTTGCTGGTATATATTTAGCATATAGCATACTTATGGTACAGAAGATTTAGATCCTCTAGTGATTAAATACTTTCCCTATCGCCAAACAGAGAGGACATCAGTTAGCTCGACCTTTATGCCAAACTGAAGTATGAGCCAGTGTTACTTCTTTACTCCAGTGTCTTTTTTGACAGTTTGGATCTCACAATGTGAATTATGTGTCCACTTAATGCAAATACTCAGGTACTAAATTGTCTCGTCCTGTGGTCATTTTAATGGTTTTTGTATTGGACACATAATAATATTACTGACATTCCCCCAATAAACTAATCCAATCCAAATAGAGCTAAAGAGTAATTTTATTTTATTATTTTTTTGTCAATAAAATGTTAAAAAAACCACTGTTTTGTTATTCCTGCTCCAAAGATAATTTATTTTATACCATTTTCTGATCCAGCATTTCTGCTAAATATCAAACCTTCAATAAATTACATTTCAACGTTGTGACAATTTAGAAAGCAAGAACGCCAAAATAACAGGTTTTTTCACAAGGTAGCATTCACTGGGAGCACAGTAATGGCGGCCATACGGAGGAACTCCATTTCCCAGAATCCTCCGCGTTGACTGCCAGAAAATTGCTCACACCTGTTCAGTGGGCTTCTTAAACGGCGTTTCCGGCTCCGCCCGCGGTCACACTTTTGTAGAGGGGTGACTCTGGTGTAGGGCTTCGGCCTGAGGTACATTTATAGGGAGGCAATATACAAAGTTATAGCAGGAAGAAAAGGGTGTAGGGCTTCGGCCCGAGGTGACTTTATAGGAGAAGAGAGTGGACATTTGGGAGACAGCACTTGTACTGTCACTGCGGAGATAAAACAACAGATTTATTTGTGTAAAAAAAATGCGAACATTCGGAAGGTCTCGGCCTTTTCCTGCTCATTATTTTGTCCTCGGTGTTGAGCTCATATGAGCAGACCTGCACTGCGGTGGTGTTTATAACTCCGCTCTGAACCACGCACTTCTCTCGGTCATTAGTGGCGCGGCTGTAGAGCTGCGGGCTCCCACGCGGGATCACCGACTCGAAATCCCCGCAGGACCTGAACACCTCCACAAGCACTCGCAATAAAATTCCCTCTTTATTATCATGTCCTCATAACTTCTCCCTGCTTGTCCAAATATCTAAAACCGATTGCAAGTTGTGACGGTGGTATCTGTCCTCTAGACATGTCGTCTAATGGACTAAAATTCATACATCTGTAATGAGATGGTGTCGTTATTGTTTATTTAAATGGGGCTCACTGACTTTTAGGACAAGATGTTAACTGTGTGCTATGTTAATACAGAAATAAATGAGTAAGTCTAAACATTTTTGGAATTATACCACATTAATTTACAGTTGGCCTGGATGTCATTAAATTATTATTATAATAATGCTATAAAAATAAAGATAAGTAACCATTAAAGAAAACCCAAACATCTAACATATTACAAAGTCAGGATCAATTAAAGTAGACTCTTTTACAATAACATCCATCTGTTTCTTAAAAAACCAATTAAATCACAATGAAACCGCAAGTGAAAGTCATTGTGACAATCAAGAAATACCAGAAACGTGTACCAGTTAACTTGGTTTATCTGGACACAGAGGGTGACGTCATCAGTCCTGGTTATAACTGCAGGAGAAATGTTGACCTTGTTTATGTTTGATTATAGTGACTCCTGGTCAATAATCATCTGTCCCTATAATTTAATTCCTCTAATAATCAACGTCCATGTTTCCTAAAACACATGTATATATTTTTTATTCTGACACATATATAATACATTTTTTATTCTGACAAATTATTCTCTCACCATTCTGAGATTCATAATGCTGATTGGGTTAAGCAGCAGGAATATGCATGTCACCTTCTAAATGTTTTTAGTTTTGGTTTTGCTTTCACTGCTTTTTAAACTCAATTACCTTAGAATAAAATAAGCTTACAGTTAACAAAACATACACAATGACACTTCAAGCTCTCACCCTTTCCAAGTATTATTATTATTATTATTATTATTATTATTATAGTAAACCTGTTCTTAACTGACGTTTAAGTTTTGAAAAATACATGTACCCATATAGTGTGTGTGTGTGTGTGTGCGTGTGTGTGTATTAACAAGGAAAAAATGCTTTATTTAAAAAATAAATAAATAAATGCAAATATGCAAAAAAAATTTCAGTTCATGTTAAACGGCTGCTTTTCCTGAAGTGCAGGTTACTATAACATAAAATATAAATGTAATGGGATGTTCATAGAGCACATGTATGTATAGTATGTAATGGTCTACATACTTTTGGCCATATAGTGTACAGTAGAGCAACTTAATTTTTATTTACATGCCAGTTCTTTATTTTTTGTTTTAATTAATGTATTAAATTTTGCTACATTGCTTCTAGTCTTATGAAAACAGTGATTTAATAATTTAATCGGTCTGTATATCTAATGAACAGTATACCTGTAATGATGTGTAAAGTGAAAAACAATTTCAGAATTCAGGATTCCAAATTAGTATAATTAACGACTTTATTATGGTTTACAAAGAAGGCAGTGAAAAATATGTACATCACAACACAAGACCTGTACTGTTGTCTTCATATAGAAAAGGAAATTCTTCTCATTACATGGCTACAACATCATTATCATAATATTTCTTAAAGTATTTGCACTGGTACCAGATGACCATGCCAGATACTGAACAAGCATTTAACTGATTTCTTTGTTTGAAAAGGATTTTACCTTTTGTTTATCAGTTTTTGGCATGTTGATTTACCAAATGTGTCTCCATACGCAATGACATTTGAAACTCTTCAAACATTTATTTGTTTGTTTGTTGCATTGACTAATAGATTTGGATTCTTAAACTAAATCTGGTATCTATGTTTCAGTTTTGCACAAGTACATAAAACTGATAAACTAAAACACATTTATTCATCTCACAAACTATAAACAATATGGAAAATAAAATTTATAGTTGTACTGCAGTTATTCTAAAGCTACAGTGGTGAGTCGATACATCTTTCTGAAATGTTTGTTAGTTTCCTATAATTGTCCACCAGGGGGCAGTCTTTTGCTTTAGTAACATGTAAACTCATAAAGGCCACTCATTTTCACACACTCGCACACAAACTGCTTATCCTAATAGGTCACTTGGGGGTGGGTGCTGGAGTCTATCCCAGGGCTCACTGGGTGAAAGTTATAGAAACACCCTGGACAGGGCACCGATCCATCACAGCGAAGATACACAGAGAAACACATTAAAATCTAGATACAGTTTAGTATCCACTGATTTATTTGACTGTGTGTTTTTGGACTGTTGAAGGAAACACAGATACAGTTAACATACAAACTTTATACATAAAGGACTCAGGGTACCTGGCTGGGAATCAATCCTAGGCCCTAATGTTAAAATTATTAGACATCACGATCTCAACAAGTATTAAAATTGTCCCAATAAAGCTGAAGGGCAGATATTTTCCAATATAATGACACCTTTTTTATTGTACAGAATAATTTTTTGCGGTTCACATAACTGTAATGCATGCAACACCTTCAGTGTGTTTCACATTAAGTAAACGTATAACTACACCTCATGAAATCACTGTCTCTCTAATGTCAAGGATTCCAGACACAGCAGTGACACTACCTGATTTCTTTAGCAGCCGTGTCTTTCTTCACTTTGCTGAGGCTGTCAGTGGGAGACGCAGTAGGATCCACTCGACACTCATTCCGTGAACGGGAACGAGCCCCCAGTTCATGCTGATCAGCAAGTCGAGTGTGTTCCGCCTCTATGTGTTTATGAAGCGCCTTGTTGCAGCGCTTACACACCAGGTAGATCATCTCCATAATACACATGATGATGCACAGGGCAGAGGAGACAACCATGAAAATAGTGAAGATCTTCTTTTCTGTAGGACGGGACAGGTAGCAGTCAACCATATTAGGGCAAGGATCGAGACTACATTTTGTCAGTCTGGGCAAGTCAAATCCTTTATAGATATAATAAAGGATGTAGAGGAAGCCAACATCAATGGCTGCTTTAAATATCAGACTAAGCAGGTATGTCCACCAGAGGCCACCACGCTTCTTTCCTGGGTTAGCATACAGATGCTGGCCTTTCTGAATGGTTGCATTATTTTGATTCTTCATTTCACGGAACTTGACGTGGCCCACAACCATAAGAGACGGGCAGGTTATTAATATGAGCTGAAGGGCCCACAAGCGAATGTGAGAGATGGGAAAGGTGTTGTCATAACACACATTGGTGCAACCAGGCTGTACCGTGTTGCAAACAAAGTCTTTTGATTCGTCTCCCCAAACTGGCTGTGCAGCCACCACAAACACCAATAAACGGAAGATGAAGACCACAGAAAGCCAAACACGTCCGAAAACGGTGGAGTATTTGTTCACACCGCTAAGCAGGGCCTCCAAGGATGACCAGTTCATGTCTGCAGCTGGAGGTTGGCAGCTTATTCACCACTGATGTCAGGAGACCGCTCCTGTACATAGATCATGATAAAAAATGAATCATTAATGAAACACTACGGTTTTAGGCATTCAGAGAACATTCTGTACTTATTATTTGATAATTATTCTTAGAATTTTTAAGGAGAAAAGCAAAACTAAACCAGACTTCTGGCTTTTTGACCCAGACTTCTCCTTATTGTCTAACACATAATGAAACATTCATCTTTTTTTATCCCTTTTCATTACGTATAATTAAAATGAGAATTTGAAATTGTGAAACGTTAACTTTTGCTTTCTGATTAAACGCAAGACAGCACTAAGCCACGTTTTGATTGACTTTTATGAATTTTTCATAAAATTGCCAACTAACTTGGACAGGAGTACACACTGTGCTTAGAGATGGTTTTTCCCTCTCTGTCTTCTGTTAAATATTGCATTATTTTATATATTGATTTCATGACATGTATCACTGATGCCTGATTCAATTAAAATAAATAAAATGGTACTGAAAGTTCTCAGTTTCTGTTATGCTGTCTCTACTTCGTATTGCCTGATTTTCCCAAAGGCTGATGCAGGACGCACACTGCTTTACCAGGACGGATGGATGCAAGCAGGATGTGTTTCTCCTGGTCTATGCCTTGTTAGTGCTCGAAAACAGGTCTTGGGTTGGTATTCACAACAGTGCGTCTGTGTCTACATGAGTGCTTGTTAGTGCATTGTGATACAGTATAGTTATGCAGCAATTACAATGAAAAACACAACAAACAAACTGTTAGTTGACTATTATTTGAATTCTGTATAGTTGAGGTATTTGTGATGTGGCTTAAAGCTTTTGGGTTTTTTTACAGAACAGACAATGAGACCAGTGTGGTTTACTCTGTGGAATGTAGATACCTGTTGAAACCTAATACTGGAATAATACCATTTAATTGTCAGCTGAATGTACAATGGTGTATGAAGTCATACAAACACTGACACACATCTATGAAATGAGCGCACACACACACACACACACACACACACACACACACACACACACACACACATATATAAACGATAAATTATTTACAATTTTCTGACATAGCAAAGAAATATTGATACCTAAAATCTTAAATAACAATAAATAAGGGCACTGCTGGATTTCTGAACAGGCTACTATACTTATTTTCTTTCACAGCACTACAGCAGAATATAGCAGAATATAAGGACTGTGAATAATCCATTTTTCTCCTCTCACACTACCTCAGTGTTTGTAGCAAAACAGCCGTCTCTATGTCTGGAAACATCAGCACAATAGCAACCACCAAATAATCTACCAAAAATTGTCATGTTTAAAAGCAAAGCATCTAGTTCTGAAATGTACAAATGACAAATCATGAACCATGGGGATCAAATCCTACCTGTATGATCTTGTTAAGATACCATACAACAGAAATCAGAATGAGGACAGGTACATGAGTCTCTCCCGAGTTTGTTTGAGGAACCAGACTAACATAATGCATGTACAAATCATCCTGACCACATTACCTCCCATATATCTACGCTACAGGTGGTTGGATGTTTGAGCAGCCTGTTAGACAACCTGGGACTAATAATTGCTTACATGAGAAATTATCTGGAATCCAACTGGGCCACAGAAACTGGAAGTGTTTATGAGCAAATTGTAGCTCATGAAGGTTTAAAAATTGTTGGTGCACCATCAAAGGCAAAACATTTATTGTGTACTCTTTTTGTTTTACTGTATGTTGAGTTTGGATGTGACTTTTACATTTATTTTTAACAGTGACATGGTGACTAAAGGCCATTTTTGCATATTCCAGTTCCTTATGATCAAGTCTTGGTCGAGTGTCCCAACCAGTAGTTCAAAGTATGGGTCTAATTTAAGTTTCATATCTAAATAATAAAGTCATATATAAATAATCTCATATCAGTCCTAAAACAGTCATGCAGGAGAGATTCTGACACCACTGAAGATTTAACATGGACATTCTGGCTACTCAAATGATTCATGGCACAATAGAAAACTAGAATAAAAAGCCTACACCTTTTTGTGTTTGCTGCACTACACACATTGGTTAAGGCGTGACCTGACTGCCAATGAAGTTTTTTTTTTTTTGTTTGTTTGTTTTTAGGCAGATTAAATAATAATAAATTTTTATTGATTAATACTAAAAATAGTGAGCAAAACTAATTAATTAAATTTCAACAGAGTAGGGTATCATCATTTAACACTTACAGTTAAGCTAGACTTACAGTGGCCTCTCAACTCTACTCAACTGAGTAAATGAACATGAGAATCTAGTTGAGTAGCATACTGAAATGATGTCTTCACTACTTCAAGTAGTGAAGTTTACTATCTAACAGATAATGGCTTCAATGCAAAAACTGTGGAATCCTTCACAGGAATGTCCTATTTCTTCATTTACTAACTCTTTCTTTCTTTCTTTCTTTCTTTCTTTCTTTCTTTCTTTCTTTCTAAATGACAGAAGCACACACAGTGCCTAAAGATGGCTAAATGGTTTAAACTGTCTTCTGTTCAATCTGTTCACTTATTTATTTGATTACACATTACTGACCTGATTCATTTAAACATTTCCCTCAAAGCTAAAGTGACATGCATACCATGTTCTGTAAGATCTCAGGTTTTGATTTGCGGTCTGTGACTCATAAGATAAATCAAGTCAGCTACCACGCTTTACCCAAACAGGTTCTGTGGCAAACCCAGCACACAGGAGCTCTTAACTGCCAGATTGGCTAAGGTGATTTTAATGTTGAAATGTACCTCTGTAAATAAGTAAGTATACAGCGCAAATGTAGTATACTGTGTGCTGAAACGGGTGCAGTCATTTGTGTGGTTTCTAAACGACACACCCTGGAACCACTGGAACACATACAGGTTCTGGTCATAAAATTAGAATATCATGAAAAAGTTTATTTATTTCAGTAATTCCATTCAAAAGGTGAAACATGTAGTGAATAATATTCATTACACACAGTCAGATATATTTACACACAGACAGAAAAGTGTTGAAAACCCCAAATTCAGTATCTCAGAAAACTAGAATATTGTGAAAAGGTTCAATATTGAAGACACCTGGTGCCACACTCTAATCAGCTAATTAACTCAAAACACCTACAAAGGCCTTTAAATGGTCTCTTAGTCTAGTTCTGTATGCCACACAATGCATGGGGAAGACTGCTGACAGTTGTCCAAAAGATGACCACTGACACCTTACACAAGCAGGGCAAGACACAAAAGGTCATTGCTAAAGAGGCTGGCTGTTCACAGAGCTCTGTGTTCGAGCACATTAATAGAGAGGCGAAGGGAAGGAAAATATGTGGTCGAAAAATGTGTACAAGCACTAGGGATAACCACACCCTAGAGAGGATTGTGAAACAAAACCCATTCAAAAATGTGTGGGAGATTCACAAAGACTGGACTGCAACTGGAGTCAGTGGTTCAAGAACCACCAGGCACAGATGTATGCAAGACATGGGTTTCAGCTGTAACATTCCTTGTGTCAAGCCACTCTCGAACAAGAGACAGCGTCAGAAGCTTCTCGTCTGAGCTAAAGATAAAACTACTGCTGAGTGGTCCAAAGTTATGTTTTCTGATAAAAGTAAATTTTGCATTTCCTTTGGAAATTAAGGTCACAGAGTCTGGAGGAAGAGAGGAGGGGCAAAGAATCCACGTTGCTTGAGGTCCAGTGTAAAGTTTCCAGTCAGTGATGGTTTGGGGTGCCATGTCATCTGCTGGTGTTGGTCCAGTGTGTTTTCTGAAGTCCAAGGTCAATGCAGCCGTCTACCAGGAAGTTTTAGAGCACTTCATGCTTCCTGCTGCTGACCAACTTTATAGAGATGCAGATTTTATTTTCCAACAGTGCCAAAGCTACTAGTACCTGGTTTAAGGACCATGGTATCCCTGTTCTTAATTGGCCAGCAAACTCTCCTGACCTTTACCCCATAGAAAATCTATGTCTAAGTATTGGGTGCTGTACATCCTCATAGTTTATGTTCATACTTTTCAGTTGGCCATCATTTCTAAAAATCCTTTTTTTTTTTGGTATTGGTCTAAATTTTTTTTCTAATTTTCTGAGATACTAAATTTGGGTTTTCATTAGTTGTCAGTTATAATCATCAAATTTAAAGAAATAAACACTTAAAATATATCTGTCTGGGTGTAATGAATGTTATTCATTACAAGATTCACTTTTTGAATGGAATTACTGAAATAAACTTTTTATATTATTCTAATTTTATGACCAGCACCTGTAGAAACATAATTATATTTTTAGATTCATAGGTCATTCTCAGGGAAAAAGCTCTGTGACAATAAAGGCTGTACCCAGTGTATGTAAGATTATTCCTTTCATTGTTAACTGTACCCAGCAGTAGCAGTGTAAGCTGCGATCATTCAAAAAAGTCAGAGCTTTTGTTAGGGTTACAGTAGTTATAGACCATTCATAATAAACTTCAAATTTTATGTATACAGTTAAACAAAAAGCCCAGATGTACTCAAAAACCAGAGTAATTATCAAAGAATGTGACCCTAAAAATGTCACACAAGAGGTGAAGACCATACAGTAAAACTGTAAAAGTTATTAATGACTAACACATCAATTACAGTAGTTAACTAGTTACTGACCAGCTGAGTGCTAGATATAGCCCTTTTTATTGCAATATTTAAGTAAGAAAACCAATTAATATTGTCCTTTAAACGAGGACGCATTTAACTGATCTAATAATGTTGGTGTGTTGATGAGATTGAGGTCAGGGCTCCACGTGGAACAATCTTCCACACCAATAGCACCTAATCATGCCTTTATGGACACTGCTTTGTAGACTGGAGCCATAGATCTTACACTAAATAAATAATATGAACAGAAATCAAATGAACAGAAAAAAAAAGGTCAGAGAACCGGAACACAGGTGAGACCAGGGCATAATTATTTTTATGTAACATTCCCACACACCAAATTATTATTATTGTTGTTATTGTTGTTGTTGTTGTTGTTGTTATTGTTGTTGTTGTTATTATTGTTATTATTATTATTATTATTATTATTATTATTATTATTATTATCACATTGTTAGTTTAATATTATGCATATAGTATTGATATTGCATCAATGCATCACACGTTGTCATGGAAGCGGCCACAAAGCAGAAAAATGTTGTCAAGTCTTGGCTCCCATTATGCGTATGCATAGTAGCCAGACAAACTTAAAAACTCTTATTTTACTGTGTTATATTAATCCAGAGGCAAAGGTAAGGTACACTAGTTTTTAGTTTTAGAAAAACAGACATCTTCCCATTCAAAGAGATAGGAGTGTGGTCTTGAATGGTTCAAAAGAACTGCCCGGAGGTGTTACCAAAAATGCCAATGAGTGAACAGACGTGTCTTATGCTGACTTTGCTGGAGCACAGTCATGTTTAAAAAATTATGTTTATTTAGCATTATTTACTGTAGATATTCAGTAGATTGCTGACCCATATATACTATAACTACATGACACATATCCTGATCCTAAATTAGGGCACTCAAAACACAGCCTTTTTAATTTAGTACTTATAAATGACTTAGACAAGTAGATAATAGCCAGCATTGCATTAACTAAATGTAGGACACACTGTAACCTTGTTGCATGTTTGTTGTAAGGTTGTTGCAGAAGATAATAACACAATTAACAAACTATTACTGACTCATACAGCCAGTAATAGTAAGTGGAGATAGTCCTAACCTGAAAGAACAAACAACTTTACAACAATTTTATTACCAAATGCATATTAGCCCATTTTAGCCATCACAGACTGAAATATAGACAGATAGGGTTAATAATGCTAAAAGATTATTGGCTTATATTTTAAGTGTATAATTCTGCCTATTGTATGCCAGGTGAAGCAGAAAGCTTTCAGTGTTGATATTTAAAGTGTTTAATTGGTTCACAAATGTCCTCTATTTACAGAACTTCAGGAGGTGTTTCAAAAACATTTGCAAGAACACGTTGGTATCTGTTTAAAAAAATAAAATAAAAGAACATCTGATGCTTGTTTCTTGTATCTGTGTCTTGGAGCGGAATTCTATTTTATTTATGTATTTATTTATTTATTTATTTTGATTTAAAACAAGAACAGAACATGCTGTTGTAGGTGATAAAACTGTGCTTCTATTCTAAAAAAAAGTGATAATATTTGCTAACACATTATCCTGCTGGAGGAGCGGAGTAGTGCCACAGGTCGTGTGTGTCACAGATCCAGGGATCTTGGGTTTGGGTTCAAGCCTCACACCGGTCTTTGTCTGTGAGATGTTCGGTGTGTTCTCCCTGCCCATGTGGGTTTTCTCTCAGTGCTCTTTTTTCCTCCCACCTCCCGAAAAACACACATTGTTTGCTAATTAGATATACTAAATTGCCCCAGGTAAGAGTGAGTGTGTATGTGTGTGTGTATGTGTGTGTGTGGTACCCTGTGATGGATTGGCACCCTGACCAGGCATATTTCCTACCTTGCACCAAGTGATTGGGGGTTGGGCTCTGGACAAAAGCGCGACCCTGACGGACTAAGTGAAAGCCTGATAATATCCTGCTGGGATTCATTTTAGCATGACTATATTTTTGCACAGCTAGTTAAGGTTAGGTTAAGAAGCTACACTTATGTTAAGTTATTTTTACATTTTGAAAGTTGATTGTGACAACAATGGAGACTCTGTCTCCTCCTTATCGGGAGGTGACGGATAGCAAAACGTTCATGTGTCAGCAGCCTTACTGATTTATTTATTATTTTCAGTATCCTACTAAGCCATCTGTCTCAGCACTGTATACTAGGAATGTATACGCACACAATTGTTGTTGTCACTTTTGTGTTATATAATAATTATTGATAATTCATTATAAAATTAATTATCTAATGCATTCTTTGTTTTGACACATTTTTTATTCGCTAGCGCAATTAAATACATTTCAATATCATATAGAAAAGCCATTTTATATATAAGAT
>JAOVVF010000029.1:8597820-8618101 GCA_028565595.1 Duopalatinus emarginatus | reverse complement strand
GGTGCTCTTGGGGGCCCCCTGGTGGTGTAGGGGCCCTAAGCGGCCACGTATTTCGAGTATGCCTCGGGCCGGCTCTGCTGATGTGGTCTTCGATATCGCCCAGCAGAGGGCCATGGATGTTCTCTACTGCATGAAAAAAAAAAAGTCTCTTCTTGCTTTTGTCAAAGAGATGTGTTCAGGCCCATCAAACCCACGAGACAAGTCTCCCCCAATTCCAGTATCCCTAGGAGCACTACAGAAATCTGTACATGGCCATCCTTGATAAATTCATAAAGCAGATTCCTACTTTTTCAAATTTGGAAAGTTTGCACTTCTTAGAGTTAGTAATTCTTGAGAAGTTTGATGACATACCAGAAGTGTTTCCAGAGGAGGCATGTCCAGAGTTATGGACAATACTTTGATTTATGGAGACTGAGGTCTGAACTTTAAGTCCTGTATTCAGAGCAGGACTTACAGGGTAACAGGGGTAAGCTGTGTGCTTTCTTGGTTTTTCTAAAAGATATGGAGTTGGACAGTACAATTCCTCAGCTGTACAAACTGTTATTGTTAGTAGCAACAATTGAAGCTACATCTGCAGGTGTAGAAAGGAGCTTCTCCTGTTTAAAAGGCCTATGTCTTACACCTGCAACACAATGGGGCAAGGCTGTCTAAGCAGCCTAGCTCTGCTTGCCATGAGAGGACACTGGTCAAGTTCCTGGAAAAGACACCTACTTGGTACGATTGACAAATTTTACGATGTGTGCCGACAATAAGCTTCCCCTCCTTGAAAGACCAGTAGCCGCCATTGGAAGGGAGGCTATTTATAGTTTTTGAGGAGAACCTATTAAGATGGAAAAATAAAAAGGAAGACAGAATTTTCTTGCTCTCTACCTCATACCAAACAGCTCCAGTGTGCTTAAGCCTTTAGAATTTATAGGTGTCCTGGACTGTGTTGGGGACATTTGGAGGTAAAGTGTCAGAGCTGCTTAACAGCTGTGACCATATTTATCCAATCTATATTTATGGGCTCCTGACCCCAGAGAAGTAAGATGCACAGGGAAAGAGACAGGCTGTCGAATGATATGACTCTGATAGCATGGAGGTGTCATAGTATTATCCCACACACTGCACACTGGGCAAAATCTGATGGGTTTCATAGTTCATAGGTAGGATGACTCATTGACTAGAGTTTTTGTTAGCTATGCTCCTACACACACACACACACACACACACACACACACACACAGGCTAGGTTAGAATGTGTGAGCTAAAGAATTAAATTGCAGAATGGTTTTTATATAACCGATCTGTTCAGAGACCTCCATTTTTGAGCCCTGCTGCTTTTCTGCTGAAGACGAAGCACAGATTCCCAAAGGTTGTCATGCTTTATCCTAATGACAGCAGCATCGAAGTAGGCACAGTAGCAGAAGGACTGGTATGGGGGGGAAGGGGGGAGGGGTAGTGAATAGGAACATTTGGGCTGAGAAAGAAAGGCAAAGATGTGATGAGATTTTGTGAAACATGAAAATTGTAAAGGGTAGAGAGATATGGTGCTAAACATAATAAAATCGAGAAAGAGACCAAGGCAGAGCAGATGAAAAAGAAGGGTAAGATTTTGCACCCAGGAAATGAACATGGGAGAGCGAGGGAGTGTGAATCTATTCCTTTATAACCACCCCCAGTGAATGTCAGTGCTGAACTGCTGCATTCTTGACACTGGCTTATCTCATCTTCAGCCCAGAATAAAACCCATTTTCAGGCAGTGAAACAATATAGTAAGAGGTTACACAGCCCGACATCCGTGAAACCCCAGCCAAGGTGGAGTGTTAAAAAATGCACAACATGTTGCTTTTCTAAGATTCAGTGTGTGTTCTTTGGGGTGATGAAACAAGTGAGGAGGCAGGTCATAATAACCAGAAACAACTATACTAGTGAGACTATTTGAAACAGTCATTTCTTTAATGATATAGTGTCTACTCTGATAACATAACAAAAACAAGCAAAAGGAAATCCCATTTCCTTTGAAACAAGTGAATTGGATTTTAAAATGGAGTCATGCATTTGACCAGGTGACAGCTTTGTGGAGCATGCCATTTTGAATAAACAATAAACTCAGTGGTTGCATTCAGAGGTGGTGACTTACATGGGGAAATTACTCATATTTAGGCATTTATGCATGCATTTAATTTTCTATGTCCAAGCATTTTAGATCATGCACTTCAGGGACCCTGATTCTTCTAGTAGATTTTATTCATTAGCATCTACACCACCACTCACCTAGCTTTAAGCCTGGAAAAGAAATCTTAGAGCGAAAACATGAGATAAGTTAAAAACGAATATTGGTATTAGTCTAGAACAGCCTTATATGAACTTCAGCAGCATTTCCTTTCTTCCGTTTCTTTTTGTCAGCCAAATTTTCTCCCTAAGTTAGACATGACGAAGACTATCACATGCTTCTTCTGAGACATGTGCAGTCAGTATTCACTGAATGCCATAATAAATACCAATGACACACTGCACTCATATCCAAAAGGAAAGATTTTTTTAAATAAAAATGTTGTTTTTAAATAACAATGTTTAGAAAAGTCAGGACATGCCTTTTGTCCTGACATTTTACCAAGAGTGTCATTTTATATGTGGCATATTTTACATAAACACACACACACACACACACACACACACAAACACAACACTGCTTGTCATGTTACTGAGAAACCAGGAAGCGCAAAATCTCATCTGACGTCTTGAAGATTTTCCCATGGTAGACTGAAAACACTGACTTCCTTCCTAAATGTTAAATGTCTCCATGCAGAAACTTCACCAGATATTTTTTGTTGGTTAAATAACACTTGTAAAAAATCCTTATAAATGTAATTTAATTTATCTGCTCATGTTGAGAATCCACCATGTGAGACCTTGTGAATGAGCTACTGTAAAAATGCTAATGAATTAAAATAGGTACATTAACATATAAACATATCAGATGTGTAATGATAACTATATAAAATGAATCTTTTGACCAACCAACAGGGCTAGGGTACAATTGTAGACTGTGAACATACAACTTAATATATGTTTTCTTATTTTTCTAAAATAATGTAACATTTGCTCTGTAAAACTGCCGTCATTGTGCAGTTGTTGTCAAATTAACCTTTAAATAGATAGAACCTTTGAATAGAAATCCTCTGGTATTTCTGAATTTCTGGTACATTATGTTGATCACAGTCGATTTGGCAATTAATTCTCTGACAAGACTCTCGCCCCAGGATATAGAGACTGAACCTCAGACAGATGAATCACCATGTACTTATGGTGGGAGTCTTGAGATGCCAGATAGACTTGAGATGCCAGACATCATGTCCTGTTAAATGTTTTATCTTTTCTCCTTGGGGCAACATCACTTCCCTCAAGGGTGTCATTCAGGAACTGAGATAAAGGAGAAATTGAGAGTGTGACTGTTGCCATGAGCTCTTGTTCTGTGCCTCCTCTAAAGAGGATTAGTGGGAGGAATGTGCCATGTGCCAGGAATGGGCTCTGATGCTCTGGCACAGTGGATAATGTCCCTTGTTCTGCTCAGCAGTAATATTCTCTATCCATTCTTTTTGCTTACAATCAAGCCATAAAAAGTGAGCATCCTGAAATCAGTCCTGAGAATCCTGCTACTTTAATTAGCATGATTAATTAAACTGATTTAAAATACTTGCACACATTAGGTGGCGATCACAGTAGTCTACTGTATTGTTGCAATTAGCTTGTTTGGCAAGAATTGTAATTTTTTATTATAATAGTCCAATTCTGAATACTTGATTTGACATAGAGAGTGATGATGTTTTTGGACAGTTATATTCATGAAATGTCTTTAATAAATAAACTGATTCTCATACACATACAGGAGGAAAAACCCGTCTACCAGAATTTTGGTTCAAAGTTGTCAGGAACCCAAACACCCACAGGAAACCCATGTAACCCAATTTAAGGATCGAACCCCAGGCCCTGGAGATGAAAGACAACAACACTACTTGCTGCACCACAGTGCCAGCCCACATGTATTTTGTTGAGTGAAGTGTCATCTTACATTCCTCTACATTTACATCACTTTGACTTCCTAATGACTTCAAAGGTTAGGAAAGCAAGAGAGTTTAACTTTCTATTTTTAGAAACAACCAAGCTGCTCACCTTGCATAGTGCATAAAAAGTTTCATGGCTGCTAGTCCATGCTTAAAGGGAAATCTTTACCAAAAACTTTCCCTCTCTGATCCCTGCAGTGCTGTAAATGTGCCACTTTTAGTCTTTTATTTCTCTGTTCCTGCAACTGTGAAGTAGACGCCTCAGCAGGCAAGCCACAGGCCTCTGTCTGGGCCAATCTGTACACACTGAACAAAATGATTAAGTGGCTCAGTAAATTTGACAAGTACAAATCTATTATTTTTGCACAAAGAAAGATGGTTAAAATTAATTATTTGCGTAGAATTTATATAAATATGCAGCTAAAACCAAAAGTTTTAGCATTTATATTTTATCTATTTTACTGGGTGTTGAATGTTATGGGTGAATCAGGTGTGTGTGTGTGTGTGTGTGTGTGTGTGTGTGTGTGTGTGTGTGTGTGTGCGTGTGACAGAGAGAGAGAGAAAGAGAGATTATATGCAATTATAAACAATCTTTTTCTATAAAGAAAAGTGGAAATGTAGAACCAGAAAATTCATTAAAGTTATACCATGAAGTCTAATTTTGTTTAATTTTGTCAATTGTTCATCGATTCATCAGTCAGTACCTAGCCAACCAAACTTAACCCGAAGAACTTCATGCAGAGGCTGATGGGTAGTGACATTTAAAAATGCATATTAGCACATGTAGTGAGACAATATAATAGAAGAAATCCAAATAATTATTGCTGATGCTATGACGTTTTCAAAGGGAAAATTAATTATTTGCCCCATATAAACCTTTTTTTATAAACAACAATCCGCTTAAGAAAAAAATACTGATTTAGCTTGACTCCTGTTCTGTGCACTTTTATGCAAGAATCCTGAAAGCCTCTTTATCAGATGGTGGTAGTGCAGGTAAAATCAATAGTGCCTTGGCCCATGACTGTGAGACAGTTCCTGGATCACAGCCTTCTCTCATCCTCTGTACTATTGATCTTGTCTCTCATTAGAAGAGTGGGTATTTCTCTTTTTATCCAAAAAAACAAAAATTCAGAAGTTCTTCTATAGAAAATCTGGAAATTAGCAACTTTCTAATTGGACTTGTAATTTGTTTCAGCATGTCTTTAACATACTAGACACATATTACACAAGATATTGAAATAAATGTATTTGACAAAGCAAAAATACATTAGCATACATGTTTATACTGCACAGCAATATTTCCCTGGAATTTTATAACACAGTTATACAGAGATAATTAACCTAATTCACCATGTTTTCAAACCATTTCATGATGAAGAAACACTTTTTTATGCCTTCTTTTACATTCTTTCAGTCATTCCTTCTTCTTCACATTAAGCAAGAAAATAAAAAAAGGTTAACTGAAGAATAAATGATAAGGAGAGCATGATGAGTAAATGAAAGAGCTTTTATTGAATAGAAAAGCTCTAAGGTTCTACTCGCTTTCACAGAGTGAGACTAATTCAATTGCCCCCAACCCCACTCTGCCAAAGACTGCTTTAGAAACGACCAAATCAAAGCTGCTCTGCAAAACACAATGATTGTTACTCGGTTGTTGCTAACCCTGTCATTGATTAAGCCATATCTTTAAGTTGTTGCAAAGACACTCACTCGTGCCTTAATAAGCACATGACAGAGGCCTTAAGACCAAAACAACCAACGCAGGTTCTTTATAACAGCCCAAACAGTATATCAACCACTTTACCAGCCAAAAAAAAAATATATACAGTATATGCATATATTGTATAGACTGAATTTATGTGCATACAGTTTAATAGATTTCAGTTAAATTCAGTTCAACTGAGGTTTAATACATAATTACAGATGCAGCAGTCAATCCATAATGATAATTATGTCTCCCGTTTCTCATGTAAATACAATGCAATATACTTTATACAATCTCATAGGTTTTGACAGAAGCATAATATAAAGCCTTCATGACTGCTTATATTCTTTAGTAAGTAATATATAAAGGCTCATGCATGCATGTAAATGTTTCAAAAGTAGTACTAGGTACATACAGTAAGTAGTAGGTACTCTTTGAATACAACAGTATAGTCATTAGCATAGATATGATAACATTCACTCATTAATAACTTCATGTTTACGTAAAAGATATGATCATTTGTAATTTCTCATATCAATTTTGACAGACAGCCCCCCCCCCAAAAAAAAAAAAAATAAACAAAATAAAAAATTGAAAATAGAATTGTTTAAATCACAAAACCCTGTCATTTTAACAGGGGTGTGTAAACTTTTTTTTATACCACTGGATGTATGATATCTACATATTTGAATGGATGTAGCCAGCTCTTTGTAGAGGATCCTATTAGCACATTGTATATGTTTTAGTTAAGAATTAAGGCCATGTATGCAGTAAATAAGACTGAGAAGGCTGGAAGTTTAAGTGCTGTTCCTTTACCAGTAAAAGGGTCCAAAGAAGTCTGCACATGCAGATGAATGAACAAATTTTATATGCTCCAGCATCTGTGCTAGTAAAGGACAGAAATCTTTTGCATCTGCCCACACAAATTCAATTTTACACTGACAGAAAGAGCAAAAAGTGCAGAGACTCAAAGCCAAACTGTAGAAAAATGTAAGAAAATTAAACTGTAACAGAACAGGTCCTGGATGGTTGGGCCTTGCTTAATTGCAGCACTACATGCAGCTCTGGTGAAAGAGAAAATGCTGATTTTAAAGGCAAAATACTGTAAAGTTACCCAACTTCATATACTTCTTTCACAAAGCAAGCCAGTATGCACACAAACTATTTATATGCTTGCTTATTATTAGATTATCACCTTTCAAATGGGCAGAAATGCCCATCTTGAGGTGAACAGCAGTTCTCTGGTTCTTTGAACCCAGTTTTGTCCTTGAAAGTCTGTTTGTTGGTCTGACCAGCACCCCTTTCTTTGACCTGCTTTTTCCGGTCATTGTTTTAACGGTTAAAAAGTTGCAGTGAAGTCTGCTTAACACCTGCCTCAAAAACATAATTATTAATTAATATGAGATAAATAAATCAAATTTACAATATTTTGCCACTAGTATCCTGTACAGAGTACAATATTTATACTTAAAATATTGTATTTATACATAAAACCCAAAGTGTATATTTCTTTTTCTGTGTTAGATTTAATACTATTTTCCAAGTGCTCATAAAACTAGATAAAATATCATTTACTTGAACAGATTGCATGCTAAGGAGGTGGCATGTTTTTTTAAAGTTAATTTGCATGTGCATTTGCAGAACTGATTTCATTTTCATATTTTGAAGGCAGATATGCAGGTCTATGTATGATTATTTTTAATAGTCAAATTTTTAAAGTCTCTTATGGTTGCCATATCCTGCAAATAATAAAAAACTAATTATAATCATAATCATAATCATTAAAAAAATCATTATGTTGTCATTTAGTTTACTTATTCTTAATTCTTTAGTCTCTCAAAAATGTTTGTTTAGTCTGTCATACATTTACATAATCAACATTTGCTCACGTTCATTACATCAATGACGGCATGTCCTATATGACTGCTTAATTGCTGCTGCCGGTGTGTTATGAATGTGTCAGTAACATGAGCTGACAAAAACATCAACCCAAATGAAGATCAAATCTGGGGCACGAGAGAGATTTGCTAGTGTGCATGACAGTGTATGAGAAGCGCGTGACAGCATATAATACTGTGTGTGAGAAAAGTTTCATTGTGTGTGTGTGTGTGTGTGAGTGAGAGAGAGAGAGAGAGAGAGAGAGAGAGAGAGAGAGAGAGGATATAATATTATGTGTGAGAGCGGTTTAATAGTGTGTATGACAGGGGATGATGATGTGTGAAAGGGTAGGATAGAGTGCTTGTCTAACGATCCAAGTAAGGACCTTCTAATGCCACAATTATTAATGTAGCTAATTAATGCTATGCTACACCATATAGCCCAACCCTAATCTCAGTAACTTAAAGGTTTTTATGACCAGCTAAGGTCAACTCTTTCTGATATTCCTATCCTTAAGTCACAACAAGCTATAGACCATGCGTAACCTCTAACATTCTCTCCTTCAAATACACATGGATTGAGGATCTGGGCAGACTGTGGATCTCTAATCAGCTGATCTGGCTTGAAGTGCTGCTCCACTTGCCACTGTAATTAGAAGACTTTTCCCAAACTGACGGCTTTTGAAGGCAGAGTGGTATCTCCAAGATCAATGTCTGGTTCGGTCATGCAGATTTCTCCTTCACAACATTTGGAGAATTCGATCATTTCTCTCGAGGGAAGCTGCCCAGGTCTCTTGTCATCTCAAGACTGGACTACTGCAACTCTTTCTTGGCTGGTCTTTCCATGCGTGCCATCAGGCCCCTGCAACTGATCCAGAATGCAGCAGCTCGACTTGTTTTTAACCTCCCATGTCACCCCCATGCTGTGAACCCTTCCTGGCTTCCTGGAGCAGCTTGTATCAGATATAAAACCCCAATGCTGGTCCACAAAGCCAGAATCATTCCATCTTCCTCCTACCTGATGGCAATGGTTAAGGCCAAGTAATATTAAAAGTTCAGTTGTCACTTATCCTCTGTTATCCTCTGATCATATTATGATCCACTGGACAGTATACAGAATATGACAGTATAAAGTTGCAGTTTGTACTGTTATCCTGGTCCCCCAGATACAAATGTTCAACTACACCCATTAGAGTAAGCCTGTAGATATCTGTCTCTTAGTTAAAACAGAGTTCATTTAAATTTCTATTCCACACTAAACCTGGTGTGTGGATTAAAAGTGGACAAGATCATACATGTGCATGTGAACCATTGGCATTCTTGTACTTTATTTTATTTATCTGTACTGGCCACTGGCCTTGTATGTCTTTAGGATTGAGTTTGCCCTATTGGACCTTGAAATGTACACATGCACATATACATAAACACACAAATACATGATTTGGAGTTTAAGAGCTCTGTGCAAAAATAGTGCAATACATAGGATAATATAGACACATAAAATCATATTTCTTTATAACCTATAGTAAAAAGGGGTTCCTCATATGGCTATCTGATGGTTATTTGTTCTAGTTTCCTAAATAGGTTTCAGCAACAGTTTAGCTTAATATCCCTTAACAAACTTCATTTAATCAATTAGTTAAGATCAGCAAACCATGAAATTCAGCAGTAATAAACCACGAGTAATATTAACAAAGTACAAGTTAAATGCTCATGTTATTGAGGTTCATGTGGGCTTAATTTTTTTCTTTGGTGGCATGAATATTATTTTATAAATGGGGACATATTCTGCAGCATTGTTTTTACTGACTGAGGTCTTTGCTATGCCAAACTTGATGCCTAGATTAGATAGATATTCATTTAAAAGATCCTACAGAAATGGAAAAATTAGTTTTCAGGACATCTTAAGCAGGACAGAGATTCTGGAGCGAGAGAAAGAAGATAGATGTCCATTAATTACATAATTGAGTAATTTTCCAACAAAAAACATAGCACTCTCTTAAACCTATAGAAAAAATATAATATAATATAATATTTTTTTCATCTAAACAGTGTGTTGGTAGTTTCTTTATTAGTTTATTTTTGTCAGTTCTAATATTCAGTGCCAGTAACACTTGGTTTTCTTAGGAGAAATCAGATTCCTGACTTTCTACCTAATGTGTCATTGAAGATTGGTGATGCTTAAAAGGTGCATTCAAGGCAGCTAATTCACTTATTTCCTACACAGATGGACTTCAATATGCCATGTGTCTTTTTTCAAGGCCTTCTGGATCAATGAACGGAGAAAATCATTTACTCTGTTTCAAAGCTGAAAATCTGATTCATAAACACGTTTCAGAGAAAACAGAAGACATCATTTATTCATCGGTTTACTGGCATGGTTTTGGCTGAAATCTAATAATAAGATTTTGAATAAAATATTAATGAATTATTTCAATTGGAATCTTTAAGAAAGGAAGTACTTCTTATATATAGCCTGAAAAAAAAATTATATGCAAGTTACCAGCGTGCAAAACGTGATTATTCTAATTACCTTAAATAGTAAGGGAGAGGGTTTGAGAGGGAGTCAGTTGTTGTTGTTTTTTCTTGAAACATGGTTGACAGTGCTTTCATTCCATGATAAAAAGCCAGAAGTACAAGATCAAAATTTATCACCCAGATTTTATGTACATACTTGCTGCAGGATGCAATGGATTCTCAAATGAATGTCATTCATGTCACCCTCTTTTTCAGATAATTCAGGGGTTTTGATCAACAAACCTTGCATAAAATAATGATCATATTCATCACACCGATGAGCTATAACATTAACACCAGTGAAGTGAAGTGAAGTGAACTGAAGTGAAGTGAAGTGAAGTGAATAACACTGATTATCTGGCATGGGATTATTTTAAGTTAATAGGTTAGAAGCAGGAAAGATAGGCAAGTAAAATAGCAACAGGGTCATGGGTGCTCTAAACTCTCTGATGTGCATTGAGGAGAAGACTAGCCTGTCTAAAGATCAACAGATGGAGCTGTTGTTAATATCTTGGCGCCAGTCTTCAGAGGACATGATGGGTCAAAGTTACTTTGAGAGCTGTTCAGGCAGGCATTGTTAATATCATGGCTGACTGGTGTATATATTTTTTTACTAAAGTTATATCAAATATGATGAGAATATGAAGGATATATTTGCAATTTACACTGAACTTCAGCTTGCAATGCACTCAGAAAAAATACCATCCAGGCTTTTATAAACTGATGCTCATGAAAGAGAATTCATTTCATTCTGTCACAAGGTCAAGTCTTTTCAGGTGAAAGAAGAAGAAATGATGAATTTCCATCTTCTCTCCTGCTGGTGTGGATAGCCACCATGTCAGGTATTGTTATTCTTCTTTTTGACATGATATGATTATTATGTTACTGGAGCCTTTGCAGTATGATGGTGGCATTCATTGCTTAACTCATTCAGCAGCCTGTATCCATTTTGTTATAAGCATTGTTTTATGCTAATATTATGTCTTGACTATTATGGTTTTATGGTATTGTTTGTGACTTTATTGCATTATTATTCTCATTATTTATGCTGTTGTGGTGTTATTCATTTTGCTTCATATTATTAATGAGTGTTACATAATTTACATTATGCGTTTGTGATATTTTATAATAAACGTTTTATAATAAATGGCAATAAATAAATTGATGATAATGCAAATAGACCTATTAACTTAGGCACTATCTCAGGTTGATTGGATTCACAACAATTTTCTCAGCAAATTCTGTATATAGGTGTTTTATATTAATTTAGTCTGGTTTACTGAATGTGAGTGTAGTTGATTGTATTAATGAGCATGTCTTCTGACATCTTCACCACATGATGCACTACAATTTACCGATACTTCCTACTTAATATCAAGAAGCTAGTTACACCAACAGTACCACACCCACCACCCCAACAACTAAAGCTCTATAATGCACCACTGTTACCATCATGGCTTCTACATGTATTTTTTCTAAGCACAATTTAACTAAGAATTGCAATGTCAATTCACCAGGTAAAAATACCAATGGCATTGATGGCCTTAACAAATGCCTGTTAAGGTGTGGAATTTTACCACCTTCCTAAGCTTTTCATTGGTTTTTGTACAATAGAAGGCATCTCCTCCTTATCAATATATTAACTCTCTTCTACTAGGTTTCCCTTTAGGACCGATATACCTCTACATTTGCTAGGTTACATTTCCATGCAAATACATGTTCAACAGCCTATTTATTATCGTATTAACAATATGATAAAAGTTATAAAGTGGCTGTAATACAAGGGTAAGTTAATGCAGTAAAAATGAAACACTACTGGGACAGCTATTTCCAATACAACAACAACAATAATAATAATAATAATAATAATAATAATAATAATAATAATAATAATAATAATAATAAATCACTATGGCTTGTATTTATTCACATCTTTAGTGATAGTTAATGTTAAAATTTGTAATTGTCTTTCATATATTTGTGGTAAAGGGCCATGACTTAAGCTCAAGTGTAAACATCCCCACCGACAACTACAGCTGCCGAGCTGTGAAAAGAGCTTCGTCATGAGCCTTGCTCTAGTTTAGCCAAGCGCTTGTTTTTCTGCTCAAAGCATCCCTGTCTTCTCATGTCTTCATGAGAGAGCATTTAGTGGGTCTGACGTTTAGGTGAAGCATTGATATGCTACTCTGCTTCAGAGAGGAAAAAGACAGAGCATGTATGAAAGGGAAAGAGTAGATGAGACCCTCTCAGGCACTTTGGTGTTGATATGCTGGTCAGCTCTGCTGGCCTTCACTAGCTCCAGATCTGTCAGTATTTTTTCCCCTGCTTTGCCTATGTTCTTTCACTCTTGTATTTATATTTTCACCTTGTGCTGTCAGTGTTGCATAAAGGAGATGTGATGTGCGTGTTAATCAATCCCTGGTAGAGAAACAAACTTGATGGTTGCTGTGGAAACACCTGTTGAGTAAAGTAATGAATTTCACTATTCTGTTAATATCCACAAGAGACTGAGAGGCTGTCTGCCTACACAGAGATGTGAGAAGATTTGTTGCAGACAAAATGGTCTCTGTCTATTGATTCAGTTTTTTTTTAACTCCTTACATTTATCTGCAACATGTTCATTACATGCTTCACTTCATAGTATTTACTACTGACAGTCCTGTGCAGGTGGTCAATACAGTTCATTCTGAATATGTCACTGCCAGGATGGGGTTGCTTGTGTATAGAAACTGGAGCAGGTCTGTCGCTATTAGAGCACAGAGGAAGACAGCATACTAGGTTAGTAGGTCACATGGGATTTCAGAATATCTTTGCAGTTCCATAGCAGATTTCTTGATTTCTTTACACTCATTAAAGCAACTGGCATTTTTCTGTGTGTTGTTAATGGCAACACCTCATTAACAACTTCACATACCCTCTGAGGTCATGGAAGATCAGCAGATGGTGGCACTAATGATCATTATCGGATATTATAAAAAAAAAAAAAAAAAAAGTGCCATTATTCACACGACAGCTAATTGGGGTATTGTCAATACATGTTTTATTACAGTGCAAAGATCTTCCATCAGTGGCAGCTGTGTTTGGAGCTGTAGCTTCTTATGAAAAAAGTACCAATTTTAATAAAATCTACAATGTACTTTATGGGTGGGGCCTGTTAGTAATAGGTTGTATAAACTAAATATTAAGTATCAGAACCATGATATTGGCTGATGTGACCCTCATTACAAAAAAATTAAGAATTAAATAAGTAGACTGGGAGAATATATTATGCATGAAAGAACACATCATTTATACAGAAGCACAACAACCTGTGTATGAATGAATACGTTGAGGTTATCCAAAACTGGTCCACATATATACATATATAGATAAACAAAATATTTTAAATTAGATATTTGTATAATTATGAAACAATTTAGAGCTCTGTTTTCGCTCAGTGGTTAATTACTGTATTTCTGACCAAGTTTTATTAGCATGTTTTCTCCACTACTACACAAGTATCAGCCAATTTTGCTCTGGTTTGGACCTGGAAATGAACTAAATGAACTATAGTCTTCAAGTACCCAAGGAAAAAGACATTCCAATAATGTTAATGTGAATGAATGTACCCTGAACACATTCTATCCTGTATGTCCAATTTTTGTATCAACTATGGTTCGTAGAGAAAAAAAAAATACAAAAGCACAGATTCTATGCAAAGATTCTGTTGGGATATGAATTGTATTGGATAAACAATTTGTCAACCTGACAGAAGAAACTATTCTTCTATTCAACAGATGAGTAATGGATTCTGTGTAATTATAATCTAAATTGGATTATCCGCCACTTTCTATCAGACTGAATACACTTTTTATCAGCCTAAATTATTTATTTATTTATTTATATATTTATTTATTTTTTTTCTTACCTCAGATTGATTTCTAGGACTAAATTGTCAAAATGGATAAAAGCTCCATGTACCACAAAATTAAAATAAATTTCCTTTTTTTAAATCTGGACTCCATTTGCAAAAAAATAGCTTCAATAGCTTAAATCATCTTATTATACTTTTCTTTCTAACTGCTTTCACACAGGCAAACTAAATAATGTTGTGGCCTACTGCTCTTCATTTAAATTTTTAATTAAGTTCTAATGTTCACATCTTCTTTGTATTTCCCAGATTGTTGTAGTGGAACATCCTTTATTTCCTGGTGCTGCAAATGTTTCATGACATGCAGCAAGGTTGTGTGTGAATCACACAGCAGGGTTCATCTGCAGTGTAATTCCCACCGAGATAACATCCAGTGCAAATCTAACACAGAGTCCAACATGGTGACAGAATATTCCCACTGCACAGCAACATCATTCCCTCTTCCCCAGTGAAAAACAAGGCCTGTCTGCTAAACAGTGCAAACAATCTTTGAAGGCCCCACTGGGACCACTAGGCAGAATCACTTCCAGAAATCACTGTGTGCGATATTTTAGCTGGAATATCAGGGAAATACCATAAGGTTTGCTTTTGTTTGTCATCTGACTGCGTACAAGATGCGTTGCCATATTTACAAGCTGATTATTTAAATGAAGCAATAATATTCCAGTATATGGTTGATGAAAAACGTTCGATTTATCCCCCTCTCTCCCTATTCTCTATAAATGTGTCTTTCTACCATAAAAGAGGACAACACTTTAAACATAGACATACAACAATGTATGTGCGTGTGTGTGTGTGTGTGTGTATGTGCGCGGGTAAGGGGTGGGGATGTTGGGGGCAGGTGGACGTAGACAGACAATTATTTTACTTCAAGATCCTTATCTTCAACTAATAGACTGAAATGTCAAGTGGAAGGTCAGAAAAAATCTCCCAGAATGCATAGCTGTTGTTGGGAAATAAGTAAAGTAAAGCTGAAGACCCTGAAGCCATAATGATAATGATGAAATCAATGTCAGCCTCAAAAAGAAACAATAAGACAGAGTGTCCCATTTCCTGGGACTGTAAAGCATGAGGGATCACAAGGTCATACAACTCAACCCTCTATGACATATTATCTATTGTCTTTCAATTAAATTTTTGTGCTATTATTCTGTACAACAGTGTTAGAAATTTTACATTTCAGCAAATGAGAAATAAATTTAAGTCTGTAAAAACAGTCTTCTTTTGTGTTTAGGCCTGTAGCTAGTCTCTGGTCTGAGGACTTGAATAGATTGTGATTGGATGAACTACTATGGATGATCTTGTATGGAAGCTGTAATATTGTGTCTTCTAAACAAAATAAATAACTAATACATAAAGTGCTTAATTATGTTAATATATTTTTCTATTATATTGGATTTGGAAATTATTTTTACTATATAGTGCTTTTCAAGAACTGGAAAATCCTTACAATTTTCAATACACAAATATAAATATGACATACAGGACATAACATAACATAATACAGGACATACACAGCAGGTATCAAGACATGGAACAAACCTGGTGAAGAAGTAGTAAGAACTGGAGAAAGATTATTAGCAATGGAGAAAAGATAATTTCCAAATCTGTGTGTTACACAGGTATATACGCTTTTGCTGGCACTACTACTAATTAATTGCAGATAAAAAAACAGTAGTGCCAGTAACAGCAACAAACCTATGTTACATAATATATTGTCCATTACATACTTAATGAAAGAAACAATGGGAAATAAAGAAATAAATAATCCTCTCACTCTGCCAGGGGTGAGTAAGACATGTCTGTCCGCCTTACACTTCCCTCTATTTATTCTGTTTCCCCAATGAGTTAAGAGCTAGGAAGCCGTACGGGCCACCTGAATCCCACTTGCATTGCTTGGAACAGAGCTTGCCACCATTTTAGGTTGGTGCATAAATATTGTTACATTTAATTTCTGTGCACTCAAGCACCCCCCATACTCTCACAGCTGAGCTATCTACGGAATCATGCTGCCGCGATTGAGTCCACCCCAGTGGCAAATCATAACAAGGACAGGTTATAAAATGTACATTTTCAGAGTAATGTATGTATAAGTAGAATTTATCATAGTATGAACACATCATTACCAAACTATTAACAATATGCAAAGCCATGGGATTGTGATACATACTTGTCTTTTTCAGCATGTTGTGAAAGGTTGTGGTGCAAAGACTACAACACGGGATGAGCGGTCTGCCTCTTGGAGAACAGCAGTAAAGTAATTTTCTTTTGATGGATCCAGCTTGTTTTAATTCAGACACCAGCTGCCCTCAGCGACAGGCCCATCCAGTATTCTGGAGGATACTGGAGCTGCTGCCCCTGGCGGCAGTGCCACCCGGAGGACACCAAGGATATTCTATTTGTGCTTACAGCCTGACTTCTAAAAGATTTTACTTGCTGTGAAACTTGCTAAGTATAGGGTACCTCAGCTGCTAATTTAGGTATAATAATCATTACTATCATGGAGAGTGTTTACACCATTGTTGAAGTATTTAACACTCAAAAGATGTTAGAAGATAATAATGACATGTTTAGTACTGCTGTGTTTGAAGACAATACTAATAAAATTCACTTTTTATGCAATATTTACTGTAGCTATTCAGTTTTTCCTTTATGATTATTAATACGCAATGACACCATTGCATATTAATAATATGCAATGACTCCATTTAAGATATTTCACAATGTTTATGTACTTTCATGTTATGAAAATACACATTGATGTATATAAGCTAAAGAAAGCGGATTGGGTAATGGCAGTCACAATATTTGGTGTATCAATAAGTAAATTCACTTATCTGTCTCAGAGTAGAAGCATGTAGATTATCAGCTTGATCGACCTTACAGTTGCTGAGAAACAATTATTTAGCATTTATAGGGCCACTGTAGGCTCTAAGAAAAGCATTGGTCTTACTGATTACCCGAAAATGTCCTACACTTTGTCTATCAAAATTCTGAATGAGAATGCAATAATGGGAACCAGTTCCCTATGAATTCCATATGTTTTATATAATACCATAGGAATTCATAGCTTTCTATAGTAACCAACAGCTGTGGACATTTCAGGGAAAATGCAGCATGACTTAATGCAGATATGCAAGAGATCAATCAGAGTCCTATTTAGATACCAGTTCAGTGACTGATGTTTTCAATAAGTTTAGTTTCACCCAATTTGATGTATGAAGGACACACTAAGCATCTTATTCCTATTCAAGACATCAGTCTTTAGTTCCCTTGATCCCTCAGGTCAAATTGGATTCATGAGCCTTCATTTTTGACAGAGATCCATCTTTGAGGTTCAGTTAGCTGTGCTGATAATCATAAATTATGACAATAGGGAATGATTATAAAATATGACAATAGTCAATATGACTCCAACAAGTCAAACTTGTAAACTGACATTCTGGTGTGGTTTTGACCTTAATCATGACCTAATTATGCCAAGCCCTCAATTATAATTATGTAAGGGTAATAAAGCTTAGCACAAATCAATTTTAATTTTAGATGTTTTGTCAGCACACTTGACTTGGCATTGTCTTGTCTTCATCTTTTTTTTCTGAAAGTAATAGCACAGCAGGAGAAGCCTGCCATCAGAGTCCCACATGCAGAATTATTCTACCCTGTTATCAAATTTAAGAGAGTATCTGTCAGTGAGAGCCATACATCATGTCAGCATAGTCTGACAGTTGCCACTATCTTCTGATTGAACCTGGTCCCCCACTTTATTCAAACTGCTGGATGCCATGCTTCAACAGGATTGCCAATGTCTGTGTGCTTGGTGACTCACGTTTTCCATGGTTACATGTCTGCCTACTGGACCAATGCATTGGGTATAATAGCATAACAGGGACTTACATGGCACCCTAGGACATTGCCTAATGGGAGGTGCAGTGGGTGTGAAAATGATGCAGTAACCCATTATTGGTCTTGAAACACTCAGCTTCTGTGCTTTTCCAAAAGTGGTTCAAAGGTGTCTCATGATATGAATATTACTGTAGTTTTTAAGAACGAAATTATTCAAATGTAATTTAACAAATTAATTTATTAAACAAATAAACTGCTACACACCCTGTGCATGTATAAAGCCCTAATCATGACCCTGACCTAATCATGAGCTGTTGAAACGTTACAAATACTATGTGGGTATGTCCATTTATCACCACATGTACTTTAAAGATAATCTGTCAAATTATCTAATGAAAATCGTTAAAACTCTGTTAATAAGGAATAGTAAGAAATGTTTATCAGTGGGAAAACGAATAAAAAAAGAAGGTTAAACAACAGAACTCACTTACTCATTCTCTAAGCTGCTTATCCTACTACTGGGTCATAGTGGGTGCTGGAGTCTATCACAGCGGTCATTGGGTGGAAGGCAGAGAAACGCCCTGGACAGGTCACCAGTTCACCACAGGGCCAACACAGAAAATCTAAATCCTTGTAAAATGTTTTTTAGCTTCAGTAGAACAGTGATGTAATTCATAGGTGGATAAATACAAAGCTGTGAACCTCTGAACCTCACAATATAATCAGAAGGTTTGACAATAAGTCTCTCCTACAGAGCTAAGAGAATTCTCTCCATCCACATAACCCATCTCCACAGAAACCCTGCCCTTCTTTCCTGAAGATCATATACATCTCCAGCAGGCCCTTGAAGTCACAAAGTCTTCATTATCAGGCAAGGAAAGAAGCTTAGGAAGTTTCCTAAATCAAACTATGTGGAAGTAGAGAGTGGTGATGGCTTTAAAAAAGTGTGCTTTTTATGCGTTTGATCGATCACCTACCACAGAAGTGTCTGTTCATGTTTATTTATTCCTCTGACAAATGGAATGGTGAGTTTCACTAGCACTGAGGCTAAAAATAAGCAGAAACGGCTTTCACAGGCTTATGTGGTATCAAACTATGCTTCTCACCCTAAACATGTGATTAATGTCTTATTCAATTATTTTGTTACACAAAAACTAAATCTAATAGTTGTTTAACTGATGGGTTGAAATAATGACTGAAGTCTAAGTTATTAATATATCAGAAATAAATAAAATAAAAAAAAACAACTAACCAACCAATAAAAAAAGGGAAATACTTTGTATGGTGTATAACATTTATCTTGAGAAGATGCATATGCATTCATAAGGATATTATTAAAGTGATGTAAACCAGAATTGCATCTGGATGGCTAAAAGGGATGTTTACCTTTTTTTTTCCTCCACTCCATCCTCCATACGATGGCACAGATAACTGATCACCCAAATAATATATTCATTCTCCATTATTTACTATGGGAATATGGCATACAGAGGATCAGGGGCTTATAGTTCTCTCTGTCTTCCCAGTGACAGTGTGTGGCTCTTAGGCTATGTTCAGACAGGAGAACAAATCTGATTTATTATTTTTTAAATTAAATTTTCGAGTGTTCATACCACAAATTACAAGTAACAAAAAGCGGTTTGTTGTTTTAGGAATGTAGTCACAAGTACTCATAGGAGTGTGACTGATTAGTGTGGGGGTAGGCGGAAGTTAGAAAGCCAAAACTGGAACAGCATCTTATACAATATATAAATTTACAATATACCCTAGAAAAATATAAATAAATATGAAAATGTTTAAATTGAACTACATCATTAAGCACAAACAGCGGGTAACAAAATCTGAAGAGAATGGTGTGTATTTGTCTGGCTGCTGTGTTCACCTTATTGTGAGATTTTCCACAATGATTGTATAAAGACTGTGTTCCTTTCTAAATTGCCTTTATCCTGTTCTTTTGTCTGTGTTGCTTTTGTTACAAATATCTGATATCAAGAAGTGCATGCTCTAAATTATGAAAGAAAAAAACTATTTGACAGGCTGAATGTCACATCATATTTTCATAATCATTTGTCACATCATAATCTTATTTTTATTAGATTTTAAACCACATACAATGGCTTACAATGTGGCTTAAATATTTGAAAAATTTGAAAAAAGACAGAATTTTATTTTTCCCTCTTCAGACTGCAGAACATCTCCCCTGCTTTAAAACTAGATTTGAGCTGCCTGGCAGAAAACCATCTTAGCAACCAAGCACAGTAAACTTCAGGGAGGTGTACAATGTAGTGACATTGATCTTATTACTAATGCTGTATAGCTAAATGTATGATCATCTTAACTAGCACAAGTGTACATGTTCCCTTTTTGCTGCTATTACAGCCAC
>JAOVVF010000029.1:8555472-8592854 GCA_028565595.1 Duopalatinus emarginatus | reverse complement strand
TAACTTTAAAAAGGGAGGTGGTGCCCCGATAACTAACTTAATAATAATTAAGTAATAAAAAGTGTATTTCTACTACACTAATTAAATGAGCTTTCATCATCTGTAGAGAGCTGACTCAGTGAACAAGACGCTCTCGCAACACTGGGACCGGTGAAAATGGTGTCTTAATTTTTCACAGCAGAGATCTGTTTTATGATTCACATAAACATACCACATGGGCTGATGTGCTGGAACCAGTCCACAAAATGGCACATGACCTAAAATGACATTGCATGCCTTAACAGTGCCATGAAACCCAAATAGGCATACTGATTCATGAATGGAGTAAAAAGTAGAAAATAAAAAAGGAGAAATTGTCTCCAGTATTGCTTTGACATGTGCCTCTCATTGAGGATTTATTAGGCAAAATGGCAAGGTTGATTGGATTTCCAGATCGACCAGGCAGAGATTAAATCCAGGCTTCTGATAGCAGATGACATTGCCCTTCTTCCTAACCCCAGCCTGCTGCCACCGTAATTAATTCATAACAGTGCCAATAAGATGCTTATTACCATTTCAGAGAAGGAGAGGAAAGACGAGGCGTCAGGATGTATGTCAAAACCGCTTTCCCTGCAGGGCCATAGACATGAGGAGAAGTCACTTATTGCATTCAGAACAAAACTGGAAGCATAATTACTTGGATAAATGAACATGTTTCATAATGTTTTTCAATCTATTATGTAAGGAATAAACCACTTGGGGTCATGCTGTAAAAAGAAAATAATTAACAACAGGGCGGTGTGTTGTGGCTCAGTGCACACCAATTATTTTCCCATAACAGCAAATCCTAAAATGTTTCAGTGGTCTTATACCAGCAATTTGCCATTCATTGCAATTTTTAATTTATGAGTGAATGACATTGCATGCTTTTTAACCATTATAGTTACATTTAATCTTGGGAAACAAGTTACTTCCTGTTATTACTTACAACATAGCAACAATAAACATTTTTTTTTTGCTCACAGGCCCCATTTTCATTTTATTCTCTTGTCTAAATATGACAAAAACACACCATGTCATGGTGCACTGTAGCTGGAAACTAACTGGTGGTAGAAAACTTACTGACCTTTACAAAACACACAACTGAGACTCTGAAAATGTATCCAAATCAAAGTAAAATAACAAACACCTGACAGAGCCAAGGTATAGAATATGAATGATTACCCTCAAAATTATATGATTTAAGTCGGTTTATCACTGAGACAGTTGTGTGGTGTATCCCTCTGTCTCTCTCTTGACCTTGACCACTAAAACTGTTGTGGGCCACCAGTTGGGCCACCGGTCTCTCAAGTACATTGCTCATTTTTACCTCCAGAACAACTACGTATCTCAACATTACATTTCAATGTTCAAATCTAAACAAATACAAGCTTGGATGTCCTTACTAGTGGCTATGTAGCTGATAAGAAATAGCATATTGAACTTGTAATGGGCTTGTCAAAGCTGCCAGCCACCAGCAGGGCCAGTGTAGTCAAAACCAGACAGCAACTACTCCAAATACCATCCGTCAAAACGCCAGTCAGCACTGATGAGGGGCAACTGTGGCTGCATGCTCAGAACATGCTCCTTGTTGCAGCTTTGGTATTTCTGTAATGCCATTTCGTATGAGGTATTAGTTGAGGACATTACTGACTAACATTGCAGAGGGATGATGGTAGGGCAAAGCCTGAGGTAATAACTGTGTTCAAAAGTGTGACAATCTGTCCTAATTTAAGATAAGGGTGAAAAAGGAAAAGAATGGAAAAGCCTTGACTGAGAAAATGAAAATAGACATGAGAGATATAAAGGGGTTGCGGAGAGACCAACTATCTGAATCCATTTTGTGTTGAGCATTTTAAGAAAAACTTAAAAAAGTTTTAAAAAAAGGTTAGATTATCTGCCATTTCTTTCTTTTTCTTTTTTAAGGTTTATTTGTTTGAGTTTGCCATGTGAGCAGCACTTGAGGTTGCCACTAAAGATCGCCTTTTCCCCCAATGTCTTTATCAGCCTTCCTTGCACAAATAGCGCTAGCTTCCCAATTGTGCAGCTCCCTACCCTTCCAAATCAAATATTATTTACCAATCAATTCAACTGATCCTCCTACTGAAACTGTTACATTCTTGCCAAATGCCTGTTTGTCAATGTATTTGACAATGTAGAGTGATTTACAGTGTAAGAAGAGTGTTTTAATAGTTTCGGTGGTTTTCTGTTTTTTGTTTTTTTTTTTTGCCATTGGTGTAGAAGAAAAGTCAGAGCAAGCCGTTTTCTTAAGGAAATAACATGCTCTTTTTATTTGCATTGATAGCGAGTCTAACAAAGGCAAAACAAAGACAGATAACCAAAAACACACAACACAGAGTACCGCAATTTAACACACTAGGGAAAAGGCAAGATAAACAAAACAAAAGCACTACACAATTATATATACATAATATATTTAGATTATTTTTTTAACAACAATAATCACTTTTTTTGTAGTAACTATACAACAACAAGTACAAATATTATACAATTTAACAAGTTATACAGAGCGAGGGGGTGGCGGTGGCTTTGTAGGTATCCTCACTGTGCTTCCCTTCACTCTCCCAGCTGCCCACCATGTGCTATAGCATGTATGCACAGACACTTGTCAAGGCAGCATTTAGGATACAAAAGCAGGTCCGTTAATATTAAGTTAAACAGAATCCAAAACACTAAATCCAAAGTAATTTCCAAAGGCAGACGTCTGGTCATCAGCAGGCAGCAGTGAACAGGACAGGACAGGACAGGAATCAAGGTCAAGGACAGGCAAGGTTCAAAATCCAATTAACAGTACTGAACTTAACAGATAGCACAGCTGCTAAATAATTTGCAACAAAAGACTGAAAAACAAGGGCTTAAAAAAAAGGCAAAGAGAAACTCAACACTGGGACAAACAAAACATGGGAAAAACATAATTAAAATTTAGGTGACTGAGATTGGGTGGAAACAGAAGTGACGGGAACGGTCATTTTGTGTGGAGGTCATAAATTCTGGAAAATTGAGTCCGAGCTAGATTGTGGCAGGGCTAAAGCACTGACACTAAGCTGTATGCACAGGGAAACGTATGAAGAGTTTTCATGACTTCATGACTTTGATTTGATTAAAGCTTTTCACATAGGAATAATTTACACCTCATAGTAGAACATGACTAACACTGTCTCCAACTAAATCCATCCCACCCTCATTCAGTCATGTGCTACATCCTCGTGATATCAGATTCATGGTCAGTTATTTAATGGTAGATACATGATTAGTTCTTAACTAATCTCAAGAAACTGAACACTGATTAAGCAAAATATGATTTTTTTATATTATTAACCATTAAGTAATCCTGCATAGTGAGGAACACTAATACATTTTTACTTTATGTGATTAGTATGGTACATTACCCTAGCCTACATAAAAAATCTGCAATATATCACACTCTTCAGCAAGTTTTTATGCTCATTCTCTCATCTGTGTAATTAATATCTATATTAAAAAGATAGATCGATAGACACTTGGAGTACAAAAAAAGGAAAAAAAGGAAAAAGAATCTTCAATGGCCAGTAATATAACCTCCAGGTACAAGCAGCACTTAAGAAATTCTGTTTTGCTGAAATTACATGCTGACCTACAATCATTTTAGTTGGGTTTCTTATCAGTCCGGGTTTTTGCAAAGCAATTAGAATGTAAATGTAGACCAATACCCAAATGAATAAGAAAATGTTCCAGGGTTTCAGATGTTATATGGGAATGTACAGTGTGAAATGTTGTGCACTGATCAGTGTGCCAGATTTTTCTGTTATTGCCCAACACCAAGCTCAAGGGCGATTTATGAATCTTTTAAAAAAATCTCTGCATCATTTAGACAACACTTTTTTTTTTGCCAGTCCACTGTACAGTATATTATTTTATTGTTTATATATAACTTTTTTTATTAATATGTGCATCCATTTTAAAACCCCAATTTCGACATAGCTTATAAATAATATTGATTCAACCCTGTTATAAAAAAAAAAAACACCCCCAAGGTCACATGTTCAACAGGAAGTGGCATTCTCCTACTCTTTTGAAGATTATAGGAAGAAGAAAAATAAGTTGTCATTTTTATGCTATCTTAAAAAAAGCTACTTTCATTCTTGTTACTTGTTTACAGTTTAAATTTAATTATTTTATTAATTATTATTATTTTTTTTAATAATCTTACAAAACAGTTACCTGAGATGTAGATTTTCTTATATTCTGTGTTGAAAAATAAATAAAAAATGTTTAAAAAAATCTGTTTGTTTGTGTGTCTGCTTTTTGGACTGGTGACCTGTCCAGGTTGCTTTTCTGCATTTTGCCCAGTGAATACTATGATAGACTCCAGCATCCCCCACACCCCCCACACCACAGTAGTAGGATATTAATCAGAAGTTTAATTGACTGTAACATTCAGAAATCATGCTAATCTAAAACTGCTCACTGTATCAGAACAGTAGGCCATTTTGCATCTTTTAGTTAGCTGACAATGTTAAACTTCCTGGGTTTTTTTTTATTTATTTATTTTTTTTTTTGTACCATAAATTTTTTTTTTTTTTTTTTTTTTTTTTATTTGCCCCTATAGCTGTCTAGACCTTAAATAACCCATCAGATCTGAGAAGGATATGGATGTCTTCCTTTAGCTTTAGACAGCCTCTTTCTGTAAAGAATATTGGTTTTCCACTCAGCTAACACCGCAGCTCTGCCTGATAGCTTTGTCTGTCTTACCTGAACTATCACTCAGAACTCTGTCCCACTCAATCTTCTACTATTGTGGCATTGGATAGAGGAGTGGAGGCTTTGTGTAGCCCTACTGCTCGTTCCTGGCTTATCTCTCTCTCTTTTTTTTGTACTGTACTGAGCACTCTTTGTACTGAACTCTGAAAAGTGTGCTGGTAGGTGGCTCAATCTAAGCAGTGTTCCCTCTTTCTGACTTTTTTCATGATCATTTGAAGTTTAGATTTTTAGCAGGTTTATAGCTGGAAGGCACAGTGCCGTCTCATGTCCTCTACATCCCTGTAAGTTTACTCTGGGTTCTCAGGTTTCCTTCCAATTCCAAAAAAAACCAAAACATTGCATTAGGTGGCTATGGTAGTTGGTGGCTATGCTAAATTGTCCATATGTATGAATGAGTAATTAAATTATTGTGCATGGTGCCCTACTGAGAATATTTCCCACTTCATTCCCAGTATAGGTTCTGGACCCATAGCAATCTTCACCTAGAAAATGGAATTACTGACAGTGGTTGAATGTGAGGTTTATAGCATTGATTTCTCTATTCCTGCTAATTTTCATATTAAAGACCACATTTTCATTTCTCCCTGCTGTTTCTTTGTATTTCTAGCCAGCCTAACCAGCCTAATATCTTTATACAGAATGGCCATTTCATAGATTTTTATTAAATTTGTGTAATTTGTGCATTTATGATGATTACTATTTTGGTAAACAGCTGTTGCTAAATGCACTGAAATCACATTACCCACCCAAGTGGATTTATAAATAGCTAAACATGTTGACTAAAAAAGAGAAGTAAAGCATTTGGGAGCAATGAACCCTCTATATCTCAGAAGCATTCCTGTCTATTAGCCTTGTTTTATGCATTGTCAGAAAATGTATCAAATGTAGTGACAACTCCGTTTTACATGAACATTTGCCATTCTAGGAGATGGCAAATTTTATGCAGCTAGTCCTACATAAAATAGGTTAATTAAACAACATTTTTTCCTGTAAAGCTTGTGACAAAGTTTTTCATACACCAAGTATGGGGGCAGCTGTGGCCTAATGGTTAGGGATACCAGTCTCCTGACCGGAAGGTTGTGGGTTCGATCCCCGCCCAGGGCATGATATGACTGAGGTGCCTTTGAGCAAGGCACCTAACTTCCCCAACTGCTCCCTGGGTGCTGTAGTTTTGGGCTGCCCCCTGCTCCGGGCAAGTGTTCACTGGTATGTGTGTTTCACTGCACGGATGGGTTAAATGCGGAGGTCAAATTCCTCTGTGTGCAAACACAGTAAGGCGAATAGTTCACTTTCTTCTTTAAGTATAACATCTACCAGCAGAGGTTCACTGACAAGGTCGGATGACATTAACTTAAACAAAATTCAAAAACAAAAAGTCAACACTGTAACCCTGTAACAACCATGTGAGATTTGACATAGAACATAGTCACCCAGTTACCCAATGTTTTCTCATTACAGTGGTCAAGGCACATGAAGAAGAGCTAATTTTATTAATCAAGGTTGCCAGGTTATTGCTAAAACACCAGCCTAACTACATCAGAAAAAGTGAATTGGAATAGGGGGATGGATTTTTCTTCTTTATTCAGCCTTTGTGTAGTGTGCATGCATTTCTAATTGCTGGGCATTATCCACTCCATTATGCCTATCTATTTATCTTTGCAAAATATCTAACAAGTGAATTTGTTCTGTTCCTCTACATTTTTTTATTGGTCTATGTTTGTGGAACTTTATTACCTTTGATTCCAATTATTTGCTATAATCCAAGAAGTTGGTAGCTCTTTAACTATCCCAGTTTGCTGTCAAACATAAAACTTCGATGTCTGTCATTACCTGTCCTGTTTCCCTAGGCGTGGGGCAGAAAGAGTCCTGCTCCAGTGGGCAGTGGGCATTTATAACTACTAGGTGCAGTAATAATAAATAACTATGAAGTTACATGGGCACAAAGGCATGCTGCCAGATGATCTACAAAGGTCCCATCCATGTAACATCGGTTTATATATTTCAAAAAGCAATGATTTCAAATATCACTGGTCAAAAGAGGTTAGTAGTATTTCAATGAATTTAAAGTATATAGAGTTAAAATGAGGACTTTTTAAGAGGGTTTGATATACTGTATACAGTAGGGGTCTGCCCCACCTGCCCCTAGGAATGAACTGCCACTGAGCAAACAACTGTTCTGAATAAACAAGTCTAATGTAGCTAGTTTATTACCTGAAACCTGTCGCCACATTAATCAGTCTCAAGGTGTCATATTTCTCATGTTGGGATTTTGTTTTCATCCTTTTCTGGAGCTTGATTTTAAACAGGGACATTCATCATTTTGTAGCATTCATTAATCAGACGAGTTTATATGCAGAGCTACTTCATGACCATGTCTCCTTACTAGACTCCTAGATGCTCCTGCTGTAATAGTTCTAATTAAGCTTGTCCCGCTGTAACTATGCTGCTTTGCATTTTACTTACCTCCAGTATCCTGAAGTCCTCTGCTTTCACCTTGGATATTTAATTGAGGCCACACCTTTTCACTGCAGCCTAATTCCTCTTCAATATCAGCCACTTGGGGGAAAAGCTGTTGGCCTTCATTAGGAAGAATAATTACCGAAAGACCTTCAGCAGAGTCATGTGTAGTTATTATTTATTGCTAAATGATGAAGTTTGAAAAATTATTTCAAGAAATTGAAATATTTTTAAAGATTGTCAGCTGAACCTATTAGGTTTTTATGTGATGTTATTATAAGGCCTCATGACACAACAGTATTGAATTCTTGATTCTGACTCATCAAAAAGTGTTAATCAATTTTTTTATATCAGCAAAACAGTAGTGCTGAGTGTGAAGCAAACCACAGGCCCCTTGTTTTAATGTGGCATTATTTACATATAGTACCAAATTAGACAGGAACTTGTGTGGATGACACAGTGAATAAAATAACTATGCAAAAACAAGTTCTGATTTGGTGAGGCTTCTGTAATGTTTATTTATTATTTTTGAAAGGAGTCTCCAGTGTCAGAGCATTGTGAACACTCTAAATCATTAAATGAAACTATTAATAGCTAAAACATACAACATGATTTTTTTCAGTATATAATTTTTTTTTGTCACTGGGAAGTTATTGGGGTGTATGTAGAATTAAACCCCATTTTGGATGTGCTGTTGTAGACAAATATTCATATCATAGTTGATTTATTTCTTTATAATAACAGCAACCCCTGTCATGTCTTATTTCTTATATAATAAATATAATTTTATAATTTTTCTTCGTAAATATTATGTTACATGCTTTGATAGCTTTAAAATCCACGTCCATACCCTGCCAAACTTAACAGAGTTTTCCTACTGTAATAATTTAATATGCAATATAATTACTTTCATCAAGTCTCATAATCTAAATTTTATTTAATATTCACATAGAAAGTAGTATAAACATACTTATTGCTTTGGAGTTATTACAAGACAACTTCTTTACCAACTCTGTGTTGATCATTGGCAATACCATACCATGTCCAAAAATGGAGGAGACAGGAATAAAAAATAAAAAAAATAGACAATGGTTGAGGTAGTTCTTAATATAGGTTGAAATCTACCACATAAATAAAAAAAACTGACATACAATACATACTTTTTACATATTTTGTATGGCTACTCTTTCCAAAGTTTCCAAATTTACATTTCTGATTCTTACAAACCCTTTAAGAACGGAAGGCCATTTAACACCCAGCTAGGCACATTCTGTATTTAAATGACATTTATCTTATTTGTTTCTTCAACAAGTTTCATTTGTCGTTCATTGTCATATTTCATGGAGGAAATGAACATACACTAGTAAAATGCCAGTATTCATCTATATTTTAGTAAGTGTGTAATATTTATATAAAACTTTACCCCTAGTCTCTCCTCTCTCATGATCAACTCCTGTTGTGTAATATCGAACTCTGTAAATTGTCCTACACTTTCCCCATTTCACTGACTGTCCCAAAAATCAAGGGTAATTTTTATTCACTAGGATAATGAAAGTTTTTAAGGCCAATCTCTGTGATAGATATATGGGTTTATAGGAGCTGACAAGGAACATTACAATAGCAGCATTAGAACTGGCAGACTGTCAAACAGCACACCGGACAATGATCAAGATGCTGAGGAGGAGAATACGGAGGAGCTCTGTGTTCTGGGGCCAAAGCCATTGGACTGGTTTAGCCTGTGTACCATCCAGCCAGTCACATTGTGCTGGGACAGAGCAGATGCATTAGCTTACTTTATAGGATAGAGGTGCAACCCAGAAGAATGCTTTTTTTGGACAAATGACATATTGTGTTTGTGACTTACTGGTCTTTTGAAATTGCCTAAGAGTGGTTCCTGCTGAGTTAGAGTCAGGTGCTGATCATTTTTCTTCTCTGGAAGTCAGTGAAAATAGTGACAACCATCCAAAAATCTGTTAAAAAAATGAAACATCAAAAAAGAAAAAGAAAAAAATGCAATTTAAAAAAACCAACATTTTAATGCTTGCTATTTATTTATTGTTAATTAACAGGATTAAAAGCTTTACATGCTGAATATTGAATTGCTGCATTGTGTATTGAACCTTTCTTTTTTTTCCTTCTCCTTTCATGCTACTTTGGTCTGCCGCTGTCACTTTTTTATGACTTCTATTTATCACAGTAATCACCAGATTCACCCAGGTGATGAGTGATTCATCGCTGATGGTGATACAGACCAGCTCCTATTGCATCCGATTCTTTTGTATGGACGAGAAAACTGGACAAGATAATTATCTTAATTAAACTGCATGTCACTGGGAAAACAAGAAATCAAGAGCGTGCCCTGTTCAAATACTCCACACAACACTTTTTCTCTGAGCACAGCCTCTAAATGCCAGCAAAGCCTCATCATAATCCTCAGAAATATCATATATTCTACTCAATTATGCCCTTCATGAATAGATAAATACATGAGGAACAAATGAAAATGGGTACATGTACTTTCCATGCACAGCCGCTCAAGCTGATGCATTTTGCCAATATATGTTAATCTCTATATCATATCCAAAGTGCTTTTACTATGCAAATTAAAATGCTACCAGGTGTTACAGATGAGTCTGTAGGAAAGGACATGTTAAAAGATGGCAACATGATAGAATGATGGATCTTTATCTCCTTACTTGATCCTTTTATCTCCTAGTGACTTCATAAAATCAGAAAAAAAAGATTAACTATGAAAAAGGCCTTTACATATTGTGAAACCCACTCAAGGCATAATATAAAAGGCTTGCTAATTTGCAGGGCTAATTTTATTTAATTACAGTGGAAGAAAAATCTTCTCATTTACTGTCGTTTCCACTTCCAAGTTCTTTATTCCCCTGAACCAGAAATTAACCTGGCCACATAGTCCTCCCTCCTTTAACTTTTCGTTTGTTTGTCTTAATTATTAAAAGTTATCAACACTTAAGAGATGTTGACTTCAACGCTGATGCCTGCAACTCTGCTCTGAATTAAAAATAGGGATGACAATCAAATTACAAGTGATTACAATCAGGTAATCACATTGTCTGCATGTCCATTTGCTCCATTGTGCCGGAAAGGTAATTGAAGCAGGGGCTCTTCACAATGGTAAGGCACGTGATCTCATTGAAATAGAGAGAGACACACATTCCATTTGTCTGTTGCTTTGTCATGCTTTATTCTGCAACTAGACGTCCAACTTTACATTCATCACACATGCATCATACATCATGATTTATATTGTCAAATACTTGGCCACATGTATGAAAATCTGAGTCAGAATGGAAGCCTGTCAATTTGAGTACGCTACAATCACTACTGGGAATAAGCCATCAAAATTGCTCAGTTTTTAAAAGGCACTCAATCCTTGTGTGCTGACAAGTGTCCATTTCAGACAAAAGCCATTGTCCCGATTCTCCTCTGTTATTACTTGGATCCTTGCTGCCAGTCATCACCACCATGCCACTCTTTCTCTTGGTTTTACCAGTACAAGGTAACTGTCTTTGTTTACTCTTTATCATGTGTTAATGCTAGGTTTCTGTAGAAATTTTAAATGTATATTTTACATGTTAAGAAATTTAGAAATCAGCCTCTCATGCATCACATAAGAAAATATTTGAGTAGTATGTGACTGCATATGAAAAACTTTTTTTTAATGGTATGCCCTTAAGAACTCAGGTTTTTTATTGTGTATACATGTGTGTAGAACATAACTTTAATATGTGCAGTTTAAATTTTATGTCAATCCAACAGAAGTTTCTAGGGAAGATGAATGAATAAAGTAAGAAAAATCACATGGGGAAAATATCTCAAAAGATCACATCTGAAAATACACATTATGAAATCTTATACAGTACAATCACATAAAAATTGAATTGTAACAAAAAACCACTTAAAATAAATCAAATCATGTGAAAGGTAACTTAAAAAATAATATTGTAAGAAATAAGAAAATAAACAATTCATGCAAAACAATTAAGTAAAAAATTAATAAAGCAATTAAAACAATTACCTGTAAAAATAACTGAATATGTAATCACATATGTGATTAAATAACTATTTAAAAAAAATAATAATTGTGTAAATAAATAACAACACATAAAAACATGTGAAACATAATGTGAAAAATATCACATAGGAATCATGTGATTGTTCACCAATGAAGTACATATGACTGATTTGTAAGAGGAAGGTTTTTAAATATTGCCTTATTCTGATTTAAGCCTTAATAACACCGAATAGCTCCAACATTCACATAGAAAATACACCCTTTATTGGCAGAAAAATTCTGTCTATTCCTACTGGAATACAATGGAGGCAAAGCACCACTAAATCACCGCCTAACAAATTTACATAGTTATACAATGAGAGTTCTGAGCCATTAAACTTTCTCCACACGTTCACCCTCACCACCCCGCTATACTTTCCACATTCGTTTCCATTCTTTAGGGGACACTTTGGAACAGCTCTAGCTTAACTGAATGTACCATGTCAAATAAAACGCTTATTAACAACCTTTAACATGGCAGTCCATTTCCACATACTACACCCTCACAGTGGGGGGCAGTACAAACTTTCAGTAACAGCATGCACCTGTTGATTCACCTCATTGTAAAAAGATTAATATGATAGAAATAATGTGTACAGAAAGCCAGCAGCATGAATCTGACACTGACAGAAGTGATAAAAGTGGCTTTATTACTGTTTTACCCCTCTTATTTTCAGATGCCTGGAAGAAAAGCTATCATTGTTGCTGATCTATTGCTAGAGGCAGAGTGCAGGTTCCGAGAAGTCACTATTAGATTTGGACTGATAGCATGTATCTCTTTTGCCTGGATACAGCATTGTACTAATGAGCTGGAGGCGGAAATGGTTTCAGTAGACTGATGGATGATTTGGGAGAGAGGGAGTCAGAGCTGTAGAGTCGTTTACTGGAATGTACTTTAAACTGTGTACATTTGAGTTTCACTAGATGGCAGTGTTCACACTTATCCTGATTAAAAACAGAGTTAAAAAAAAGCTTTGCTGTACTATTACAGTCACTAGTTGGATAACATACATTATAGACTTTGCATTGGTTTCCTCATCAATATTGTATCAAATTCTAAAGGAATGATAGTTCCTTGAAGGGTCCCTGGTTTAATCCTGTGCTTGTGGCAGCGGCGGCTCAATGCTTAAGGCTCTGCGTTACTGATTAGAAGGCCGGTGGTTCAAGCACCACAAAGCTACCACTTTTGGGCCATTCAGCAAAGTCCTTTACCCTCTCAGCTCTAGCTGTGCTGTATCATGGCTATCATTGTGCTCTGACCCCAACTTCCTAAGAAGCGGGGACGTGAATTTTTTTTTTTGCTCTGCTATAATGTATGTATGTATTTTTTTTTTTATCTGCTTCCCTTTCTTCCCTATATATTATATTTCAGGGCCTATAGTTTCCTTACACCTAGCAAAGTATACCAGTAGGTGCACTGGCTACAATAAATTGCCTCCATGTTTAAATGAATGTGTGAATGTGTTTGTGGGCATGGGGCCCTGCAGTGGACTGGTGTCTTGCTTTTCTTTGTCTCCGAGCGCTCGTATTTCCAATAGGAGGCCGGGGGAAGGACGGCGGACGACCCAGAGACAAGATGCCCGTTCCAGCTTGGCTAAGACAGCGAACCCAAAATAATATTGAAGAAACTGAAAGCTACCTCTAATATCAGTCCTCTTCACCATCTAGGGTGTATTTCCTTCACATGCCTAGTGTTTCCATGATGCTTTTGATCTGCTATCCTAATCAAGAGAAACTAAGTACTAAAGATGAATGATAACACATGGGTTTGGTAACCATGTGGTTCCATATGATGTGAACTGTAACTCATTGGTGTGGGCTTCACTTGAAAAACATTCCTGATTTCATTCCTGATTAACTTGCACTGAAACATCATCCCTTTGTGTACAGCACTTCCATGGGAATTTGAATCGGGCGGGAAAATCATGCTTTGCTTAATCAAACTTCATTTCTGATGCTGTTTGCCTGCAGTTGAATTTTTTTTAATGTCAATGAGCTATGAACCAATTCCTTTTCTGTGGAATTCTTTAATTAACCAGAATTACATAAAGAAGCCTTAGATTCCCCGCTCTGGATTATGCAGGGCTTTAATGTATTGCTGCTTGAATATCATTTCTGGCATCCAAAGCAGAACGAGATCAACCCCATAATGTTTTGCTGGTTTAACATGGGTAAGCTAATATTAAATAAGACAACACATAGGCATAATGCTTTATTTAACCTGATAGTTATTTGTTAGTCTTTGTCATGCTGCCTGAACAAACATCAATGAATGCTTTGTACTTGTAAGCAAATGCAACTCAGTAAATTAAAGCAAAAAATAAATAAAAAATCCCATATACTGAAATAGATACATAAAAGTTTTTCCCATATACTGTATGCTTTGTTGCAACATGCTGAAATGTTAAAATAAAAGAGGCTAAATGGCACCCTGATTGTGAACTTACCCTCAAGTGGGACAAAACTACTGCTTATCTGCTTGTGCCAGACACTAAGTTGCAACCTGTCTTCAGAGGTCAGAGTTACAATAAATCAAGAAAGATGGGCTTGTCCAACTTCAATGGGCAAAACACTTAGACGCTTGGAATCAGCTAGTAGTGCACAAGGAGGTGATGAAGCCTATTTTTTTGAACAAAGGATTAATTCAGCTGCTTGGAAAAGCATTATCGTACCTAACAGAGACACTTGGCTAAGCATTGGCATGAAATCACTTGGCTCCGCTTAATAGTCATGGGACATTGCTGCGTAATTAGGTGTAACTCTGCCCATTTTTTACTCAGCCATTCTCCTGTAATGTGGTATCAAATCAATTTTCCTTTCCTTGTTTTCCCCTTTATTTTCTTTGCTATTCATTATTAATGGGTGGTCGGAAATTTCATCACATTTAAAGACACTGTAAAAATGATAGATTTTTCATTATTCAAAATCAGTTAGCATGATGATTATTTCTTTAAGCCACTTGAACATTTTGTGTGAGATTTTGTGTGCATGTGGATTTTGAGTTTAGTTAGAGCAAGTCTCTTAACCTTTAGTATACTGTAAATCACACACACAGGCATGGAACTCCAGACCTTTGCAGAACCACATACACACATTCACAAACTCCTTCCCACCTCAGAGTCATAAATCCACCTATTGGAATGTCTTTGATAGGAGAGAAGATAGCAGATAACACACAGAAAGTCCAAGCCCATGTTTTATATTTGGGAAAGCATGCAAAACTTGACAGACAGTAAACCATACTCAGGTCTGAACCAGGAATGCTGGATATGTAATAGATACTGTGTATAATATTTATCTTCTACAGCAATATATATTTCAGTATATAGAAGTATGGATTAATTCTTTATCTGCTATACTGATAGATGGATAGATTCCGTACTAAATTACTCATTATTACTTAAGCCAATTATCCTACCACTGGGTCATTGGGGGTGTTGGAGTCTATCCCAGTGCTCAATGGGAAACTGCCTGTATAGGTCACCAGTCCATTACAGGGAAGACACACTCAGTCACTCACACTCACATTTAATGTGAATTTAGTATCTGCAATTTGGCTCACTGGACGTCTTTGAACTATGGGAGAAAACCCAAGCTCCTAGAGACAATCCACACAGACATGGGGAGATCATGCAAACTACATGGAAAGAAAGCTGACCACCCAGCAGGGCTATCAAACCATTCCCTTTTTTTTGCTGTAAGTTGACAGCTGTAACAAATGATTTCATGTAAACATTTTATCTTCTGAAGCAATATATTTCAGTATATAGAAGTATCCATGATGTATCAATCCTCTTTTACTATACTAGATTTTACTTGCCTTATTATGGCAAAGTGACTGTTTTGTAAATTACTTCCCAGCGTCAGTCATTTCAGAGAGAATAATACAAAATTCATTAGATCATTAAAATAAATGTAAATAAATTTGTGCATGTCTGCATCTGTCTACTCGATTTGAGGTTTATGACAGACTTACTGGATGACTCTCATAACTCTGGGACATGTAATGATATAAATGCTCCATTTGCATGATGTTGTCTTGTACACTTATGAGCAAGGGATGGGTAAATCCTATTACGCATCGCCTCGTAAACTAAGCTATCCATTATTTCCATGATCCAGATCCTGGACATGATAGTGGATGGAGCATTGCTCTTATCAGATGATGCAGGATAATTAGAAACTCAGTGGTGTGTTTAATCGGGCAAATGAAAAATGCTACCGCTTACTGTGTTACTGCTAGTCATCCGGCCCACATGTCTTCCTGTGCACTGTACCGTCCTCCCATTCTGTTTTTCACTTCCCTCAATCTGTTTGCCTCCCCCTGTCTGCACTGCTTATTCAGAGAGTGATACCATGGATAGGGGGAAACAGTGGGCGATGAAGATTAGAGCAAATACTGGTTTTATAATGTAGTTTGTGATGCATTTTATAGTCTTATATGAACATTTTTAATGATTATTTGGATATTTTGAAAGTACAATTCAGACCCTGCTTTCTTTTCTTAGACATCACCCAGAATATATTTAGAAATATCGTAACATTTCTGTTAGGGGTCGGTCTATTCCCTCTGCCACCACCAGAGGCAGCCGACCCAGTCAGCGTGGCACCACCAGGGGCCAAGGCAATTTCCTCTATCGCCACCAGAGGAAGCCAGCCTACTTCACCGGTCGCCCCTAGGGTTGCCGTTCCAGAGGGCGTCATGGCACTGCAACTCCCAGGAGGCCCAAGGGCAATCAGGGCGGACGAGGAGCACCTGGCTGAAGCTGTATTTAAGTTAAGACTTAACGAGGGCTCCCCGTCACACCCTTAGACTTTCATGCTTGCATCAGGTAGGAGTATAAAGACAAAGATCAAAAAAGAAAAAAAGTAAAAGAAGAACAAAGAATGAAACAATAATAAGAAAGAAACAAAAAAAGAGAGAACAAAAAAGGGGAAAAGAAAGGGAAAATGGGGGAAAAAAGAGAAAATAAATAAATGAAAGAAAAAAAGAAAAGAAAAAGAAAAAGCCGTGAAATATACCGGTCACGGTAAAGCGGAGACCGTGACCCAGAAGGGGCAATAAGCGGCCGCATCACCGTGTGACGGTCGGCATTACATTTATGTTATTCCCCTTTTCTTTCTCATAAACATTCTTTTGTTTGGGAACTCATAGAAGCGGCTTTTCTGTTTGTCCTTTTACCTACTTATCTTTATTTCATTCCCCCATGCAATCAAGTGGTGTGTCAGGTTAAGGCTTGTAGGTTGCCACTGCAATGAGATGGGTTTGAATCCCACCTGGGATAGTTTTTATTTATAGTTTATATATATGCTCTATTATATTAGCTGTGCACAAAGTACCCTTCATACTCTCACCTCTGGCCTGCCCTTGCTAGTCCCTTCACCGGACTAGTGTGCTGTATCTGGGTTCACCCTAGTGGCAAATCATAACAATTTCATTGCCTATTTTTTTGTTTGTTTTTGTTTTGTTTTTGTACAGGTGGTCTAAAATGTGATATTTCTTGCAAGTGCTCACAAATCTAGGACTTATCTAGTTATCTTAATCTAGTTAGTAAATGCCATTTATTTGAACTAATTGCATACTACAGTGGGGGTGTGGCTTTCTAACTCGATTTGCATATAAATTTGCACACCTTTAGAGTGATTTAAGTGTATTGAGATGAGGATTTATTTATTTATTTATTTAAGTAGATATTGTTTCAATAATTCTATTGCTGCAGCCGTCTGAGGCCTTGGCCTGGCAGCCACTACATGGCCAAGAAATGTCTGCTAGGTCATTTTAATAAATCCCCAAAGCTTACAAGCTTGAAAAATCCTTCTTATTTACGCAAGTAATAAATGTCACGATTAAATAGATGCCTTATTTAAGTGACATAAAACATGTAGAATCAATCTGAGAGACGCAAATGATCACCGAAACCCTCAATCCTGATCACCTATTAACCTCGATCTTAAAGAATAGTTTGCTCAGCTGTATCAGCTCCCTCTCTGGGCCTCTTCAATAGCAAGTGAATTCAGACTAATTGGTCTCTTTAGTTTGGCTGCTACTTGTGTCTACAGAATTAAATCCCCTGAGATTAGTGAAACACTAATACTTAGCCAAGAAGAGACTAATACCACATGTGAACCCTGTTTCTTCATTTTTGTACCTGTATCTCCTCTCCACATTACACATGAAGGCAAGGGTCACAAGGAATCATTTCATGGAAATCACAGAGGTAGCTGGGTTTCAACACAGACTTTATTCTAAAAAAATGTAAGCCCTCTAAATTTCTAATGAGAATTGAAATGGAGACTACATTAGCATTTATTATAAGAATCTTTTTATTTAATTTTATGTAAAATACACTGAAAAGAAAGTGATTTTATGGATTTAAAAAGTGTGTTTATTCTTAACTGACTTTAGAAAGTAAAATGACTGAACAAAGAGTATAAATTGAACTTTAAAAAAAAGTTAGTAGGTGGAGTTCATATATTATTGTAAATGGTCAGGACATGCTGCATATGACCACTAGAGGGTTGTCTAATAAACTCCCAGGTTGTCTTATTCTACTACTCCCAGCCAGCACAACACTAATCACATTAACAAGAGACACCTGCTTCAGTGGATATTTAAGCTAGTTAGAAGCAGGGCTTTCTGTCACACCTTTGGTTGCTGGAAAAGTTGCTTGAACTATGTTGTGACTAGGGAAAGACTGGTAACACCAGGCCTCATAGAGGGTTGGTGGTATGGGACCACGTTCTCCCTAATTCAACTGTTTGCTTTTTTTTTTTCTTTTGTTTTGCAATTTTTGTTTTGCATTTTGCGCCATTTTCTTGAGACTTCTTTTGTTTGTGACTGCCATTACAGCTCAGTAGTCTGTTCTTTAGCTGCCATGTTAATATTTTAAAGTTAAGTTCCAACTTTGGCCATGCTGACTTCCCCCACAGTGAAGTGGTAGCATCAATTTGCACCTTGACTGCCCCAGGTTTGACGACTCTTCTAGGGAACACCTCTTATTTTGTGAGGAATAATATTACAAGTAGTAAACTTGCATTTATGTGTTTAAGTGTATTAAAGGGCAACTTGTAAATCAGAGCTGAATGCAAATATAGGTTGGGTTATCCTCCTCTCCTCCAGCCTGAGATTTAATACTGATAGTGGTGGTGCTTGCCAAATTGTAGCAAGCTGCCAATGTTTTGGACCCCCACACAGAAGACCAGGGTTTGAGTCTCCACTACTAAGTGTGTACATAGTACTGTGTTTAACACCTCACAGTCACATTATATTTCAATCTCCTTATCGCAAGTAAATTCAACAAATTTAGGCTGAATGTTTATAAACACATACTGTTTTGTTGATCTCACTTACATATTTAAGAATATGATCTGGTGTCCTGTGTGTAAGCACTAAGGGTAGCTAGCGAACAGCAACAACAAAAAAAATGAATAACTACTTATTGGAAATATTTTATAAGAAACCTGTGGGAAGTAAAATATTTAGAAACAAATTCCCAAGGTACATGAAAATAATTAATAAAAACTTTGGAACTTCTGGAAGCTAAACTTTTTAAAGCTAGCTTGGTAAATGGGTTTAAATATTGGAGAATTATAACATGAAGTATGTTTGTTGTAGCCCATCATGGATAATAAATACTTTTTTTAATTATCTTTTTTTTTTTGTTTAATCAGGTTCTTGATTTGATCTATTCAACTTAAAATATTACCCCACAATCCTGACAGCTTTTAAAGTTGCCTAAGAATTTGTTTTACCATTTAACATCACTATGTTGTGAAATAATTTTTATATATGAATAAAATATATATTTTTTTATGTTATTTTGTGAACTTGAAATCAAACTCTTTAAATGTAGTAGGCAGACTTTTATACCTGAAAGTTTAATTCACTTTATTTGGTAGTAATATGTTTCAACATCACATTCTTTCCAGACAGTAATTTTAGGCTTGTGATTTATTTATTGTATTTATTAAGTGTAGAGTTTCTGAAGCCAATCTTGTGTATACTGGGTGCACAAAATGAGACTTGATGAGATGCAAGCCCATCACTTGGAGGACACATTAGGGGAAAAAAGTGCAGAGCCCTGTACTTGCAAGATTTGCCTCTGCTGATTGTTAGGAGGCATACTACATACAAAATGATACTCCATAGAGAAGGATACTAACTGATAGTAACCTAAGCTCAGGATTAAACCCATAACCCAGAAGCTCTGTGGCAGCAATACTACCTGCTACAGAAATATGGTACCCCAAGTTGTGATTCTGACTATAGTATTTTACTCAAACATTCTTGAGAGCCTTCAGAGCAATATTTTATGGGTCTTTTATTTATTTATTTATTTATTTATTTATTTTTAAATTATTATGAAGAAAACAAGGGTGCCTCATACAAGTCTAAGACATCTGTGTGTGCATGTATGTGAGCGCGAGTCAGTGTGAGGGCATGTGCGTGAGGATGGCCTACAAGGCTATACTGTGTTAAAATTCAGGTTAGTCTCATTACAGAGGTAATTCCTTCAGCACATTCCTTGAATAATGGGAGATGATGGTAATGATGTTTTAATGGCCTGCACAGCGCCCAGTGGCAAGATTCTAATACCCCGATTTGCCTTTGCTGCTTGGTGAGAGGGAAGATTAATAGAAAACGAAGAGCCATTATATCAATGCAAGAAATCAAATCAGACCACACTTCCAGTCTCCGCTTTCTCTCTCCTCCTCTCCCTCACTAGCTCTTGCTGTCTTTATTCGCTTTTCTTCCTTTGAGACAGCTGTGCACCCCTCCCTTATTCTTTTCTTTGGTGTATTTTTTTTTCCTTTTTGCACTGGCTCTTTATTCCAGTCCACATTTTCAAAAGGAGCCAGCAGATTGGATTTTATATATTGTCATTTGGTTTTAATGGGGAAAGGCAGATCTATGAAAAGAATGTATTCAGTAATGCTCAGGAAGAATTGTCAGATGTAGAAACAATGATGAGCAACTGGCTTCAAATATATAAATTCAAATGTTAGTGGATAGCTAAAGATGGCCTGATTTGTTTTTAACAAGTTAACCATTCAGTATTATCAGAAGGAAATAAAAATTAAATGTAATATATCACATGACCCAGAGCAAAGCAAAGATGTTCTTTGTTGCACCTTTGCTGTGAACCCATCACTGGCTTTCTGTAGCAGCTTATATCAGATATAAAACCCTAACACTGGCCTAAAATGCCAAAAACAGACCAGCTCCTCCCTACCTGATGGCAATGGTTAAGGCTAAGTGCTTACCTAGAGCCCTTTGTGTTTCTAGAATGGCCCGACTCGACCCGCCATCATTCAAGACACACGGTAGGCAGTGAAATAAACTTCCCCTAGATGTCCGTACAGCAGAGTCACTTGCTGTCTTTAAATTTCGGTTAAAGATGCATCTTGTGAATTGTAGTTATTGTCTAGTTTATTGTATAGTTTAGGAAATGTAATTTTTTTTGGACTCATGATATTCTGGCTTCAGGTACTTGAATCCTTGTAAGTTGATAAGAGCGTCTACTAAATGCTGTACATGTTAATGTTGTGATGTTATCATTACAATAGTTACATGTTCAGTGGCTTCTGATGGTGAAATTTACCATAATCACCATGCTTTGAAAGCAGTATAATTGAGCATCTCTTTTCTGACAAGTCCAGGGCTAATTTCTGGATCAGAAAAAGGAAAAAGAAAAAAAACAATATATAAACAAGATGCTGAAATAAAGAAACCAGCTGATTGACAATTAAATTGCAAAATCTTCATGACAGGCATGTTTAAAATTATATTTGATTGTTGTGCAATGAAAAAGGATCTATCTATCTATCCATCCATCCATCCATCTATCCATCTATTTATTTATCTATCTACACATGTCTAGAGGCTACAAACTCTTGTTGAAGCACAAACAAGTGCTGGTTAATGTAAAACAAGACAGGTGGAGGGGATCAGGGGAAATTGTGACTGGGTCATATGACATGCAGGGGCTGTTTGTTAGTGTAGTCCTGACACTAACTTTCTTCCTGAAGCTTTCTATTACAGCAGAGTTCATATGGAAACACACGTGACACGCCCAATCCAGTTAATTATGCAGCCTGATTATCTTGATTATCACAGTACCATGACTGATCTGCCAAACATATTGGAAAGCATTTGGTGAACTAGGTGTCACTGCTATAGATGCAGCAATTAACAAGTTGCTGTAAGTGAATGAGATCACTTTTTTTGACACACATGCTCAATGTGCACAGCTTAGCAGGCTTTGCTGCTGAATAATTCAAGCCATGGTATGACCACTCATTACAGAGATGTCATTATCTCTCCTCAGTGTCGTCACCTGCAACAGCATTATCATAATAATCAATTTCACTATCTGGGCTACAGCAATGAGGGGTTTTGAGGACTGTACACAAATGCACAAAAGCATGTCTGTGCTTGGTGATGTGTGTGTATGTGTGTGTGTAAAGATAAACAAAAGATAAAGATTTATCTCTGCCATGTTCAGATTTTTATTCTATTATTATGTATGTATCTATTATTATTCTATTAATATAATTATTGTGTTTACACAGAATGCACACTTCATTACAGACATACACTTAACTGGAAGTGTGCAGTCTACAGAAGGATTTTTTTTTAATGTCAAAACTCTCGAAAACTAAGTACGCAAGCTAACTGTGTTTTAAATCAAGGCCTGTTGCACCTCTACCACCTTGGACGTTCTCCAAAATTCTGACTGCTCTCCAAAGTGCTGCGTAACATCTACTTACTTCTACTTGAAAGCATTCTCACAAGTAACATCACAGTCTGGTTTGGGAACAACACCAATCAAGAAAGGAAGGCCCACCAGGGGGTATGATCAGCTGGATATCATTCAAACTGATCTCCCTGACCTGCAAACTGTCTACAGTAAGCGGTGCTGAACCAAGGCCAGGGAGATTGTAATGGACCTCAGCCATCCTAGCAACAGACTCTTCTCTCTGTTACAGGAAGGGCTTTTGCACCCTGAAAGCGAAAACAAAGAGTCTCCTTCAACAAGCCTTCTGGACCCTGAGTTGGAAACTAGAACACAAACTACACACACACACACACACACACACACACACACTGAGGACCCTCTCACCACCACACACACAGCACAGGATCATTTCACTGTCAACAAGACTTGCTCATGGACAGTATCGACATTAGGTCGATACCCGGCATTACCCATGCACATTTTGTAAATGTATTTAAATTTTTTTTACTCCTTATATTATTACGTTTTATAAATATTTGTTTTATGTGGGTGGACAGTCATTAAAGAATTTCACTGCAAGTTGCACCACCATGACTATGTAGGTGACAAATACAAATTGAAGTATTGTCTATCCCCACTCAAGAAACTATTGTTTGCAGGTGTCAACAATAGCCATCTAAATGATATTTAATTACATTTATTGGTTAGTTTTTGTTTGACACTCTTTCAATACAAAAGCTCTTGGGGACTTTTCAGCAGAATTCTATTATACTGATCTAAATGGTTTGTAACATGTCTGATGAAACATTTACTGGGGGAAAATGGCACACATACTGCAGATTATATGTATAATATAGGTAATTAATACATATAATCTTACATGATTTTAGGTAAATATTAACAACGTGTGTCACACTCTCTGTCGTTTAGAAACAGGAAACTGGTGTAAAATTGTGAGTCAAATTTGCAAATCTGGGGCGGTCTGTGTTTTTTTTTTTTTTTTTTTTTTTTAAATCAGATTCATGTAGTAAGTATGAAAAGTTGGCTGGAGTGAGCTGCTGAATTAGAGTGGTTTTAGCTGATCACATATTCCTTACTATTAGTGGTGCTTGTTGTAATTAAATCATATGCCAGCTCTCCAAAATCACCGAGATTCTACAAGTAATACACAAAAAGCATCGAAAAAGCATCTTAACTGAGTTCAATGGAGATGTATTGACATTAATAATAGCACCTCTAACTGCACAGCAACACCACAAACCGTCTGCCTCCCTGAAACTTACTGTCATGTCATGAAATTGGCTTGCTTCATATTGACTACTGGTCAGAATTGTAACCCCTTCATCTTTTAATCTTCATGGCATCTGGAGGATAAACATGCTGGAAAGCTTAATTAATTTCCTGTTAAAATTAATGCCTGCTCTAAACCAGTGAACTAGCAAACATATAAAAATTCTCTCAAATGACTGAAACAAATATGAGAAGAGTGGTAAATAAAACATCACCCCTTTAGTATCTCTCTCTCTCTGTGTCTGTCTCTCTCTCTTCTCTCCTTGCACATCCCCTCTGCTCTGAGGCATTTTCACATTAAATGGAGTTTGACTTTATTAGCATCTATAAAGTGTGGTTTGATTCAATGGTTAAAAAGCCGGATCTCATTAAAACCATATGACCGTGATGGGTGATAGTGAACCACAGATCATAGAGCACCTTTGCTCTATTAAATCTTACTATCCTTCTCAAATGTAGTCCTCAGAGCCAAACTATTAGCCCTCAATTAGACCTAAATAAGTAGATGACAAAACCTATGAAAAAGCTAGTCTGTAGATCTAGATGAATGATAGAACTACCTGGATAATGCTTATCATTTATACTAAAGTGCTGTCAAATCTGGAATCTAATTAAAAATCTTACTAAAAGGTGTTGATTAATTTTCTGTAATAGCAGCTGTAGTAGTGCCTGCTGTAGTCATTGGTTTTTATTAATATCTTGTTCTATGACGTCATTATTTCTATAGTAACAGCTCGTTAAATGGTGACATTTTCTCTAAGGAAATGTTTTTTTTGGCCTTTTGGGAAGAAGTCTCCAGTGTCAGGATTGTACTAGTTGTACCAATCGCAGCTGAGGCTGTATCCCCCTTTTCCTTTTTTTTTGCTTTTATTAAAATAAGAAATGTAAAGAGACAAAAGTAAATTGTGTCCTTCTTTGAGATACACTGAAGTGCCAGAAAAATACATAGGCTTGTGATGGCTTTATAATGGTATAGGGTTTGCTAAGCTGGCCTTGGGACCACTGGTTCATCTACAAATGTCTAACAGGTTGAATACTATGTGTGTCTCCTTTCTGATGATATTCATGTCCTGCAGTCATTCTAACAGGTTTGGCCTTTTCCAACAGGACAATGTGCCAACAAACACATTGATGGATGCCAAATTATGGTTAGAAGAGTATCTGACTTTGGAGTTTTGTCATTCTTACCCATGTCAAAACAGAAATCCGAACACCTCGGAATAGAACTGAATTGCGGACAGTTCTGCACATGGAGCCCATGCCACATTGGGAACCACAGAGTATGTCCCTGGTGGTGTCCCTGTTTTTCTGGCACTTCAGTGTATTAAAAAAATGTTTTGCCAGATTGCTGTGGTATAAGATAAATAAAATAATTTGAGCTGTGCTATTATTGGGAATTCATTGACAGGGTTGTTCATTCATTTCCTATAAACACATCATGTTTTATTCCTTTCTTATCACACTGTGTTAGAGAGAATTTCATGCACCGCAGCTTTCTTGGCCATTCGTGTGAGTGATAAGACTCGATTCATGTTAGATTTTGATTGTCCACGTACATTGTTTTCTTGTTGTTTAAAAGTCTGTAGGTCAATTAGCCAATAACCATCCATGAATATGGTTTACCATGATTTTTCAGTGCACACTGCTCTGATAGATCCATAACATACATTATGGATCTATAAGAGAAGAGTTATAAAATGTATTGACCAGTTATTTTAATGCTGCAACCTTTTCTGAATTTCTGTCTCAGTCTCTGTATAGTCTTCTGACTATAGGCTGCTGTTATGCATATGAATGAAAAAAATATGTAGTTGACATGTGGTTTTATTAATTAATAATAATAATAATTGGGGGGGGGGGGGGTATGCTGATAGCCATTCCCCACTACCAAACCTCATCTCATTCTATAAAAATTAAGTCCTTTCAGTTTTTTCTTGTAAGAAAGAGCAGAGCCTTTAATTAGAAATAAAATGTTTTATAATGATGTTTTGGGATTTATCTGCAGTCACACTGCAACTGAAAGAAAGCCCAAAGCATTTCTGATCAAAGACTCCTTCACTTTCCCACTTTTTTTTTTTTTCTTTCCGTGTTCCCCTTTTTTAGCATCGCATCACTGAGAGAGTTACAGAGAGCATTGTAATCAGGGCAAACAGGATGCCAGTAAACATGCACCCCTCAGGTTTTCCTTTTCATTACCCAACCTACACAAACAGCTGCCCTGTCTTTATATTAGTCTGTACTCCTCACTCAGGATCGTGTCCTCACTTCAGTTCATTTCCCTCCTGTTTGAGTCTGTTTGAGTACAGTGGCTCTCATCAAAAAGGGGATATTCTCTCACCTGAAACACTATTACAGTATTTTAATATCGCAGGTTAAGGTTAAGCTTCAGAAGTAGTCCATGATTATTTGTAGGTAATTTACAACCCTGCTAGTGTTTTGTTTTGTTTTGTATTATATGCTTAGACATTTGCAGCTGAATCCTATAATTTTGGTTTTTGTAAAATGTATAAGACCTTGTGTTACCTCAAAACATTTACAGTAGCTCCTGATGTGTTGCCAATAGAAAGGCTTCTGAAGACTCTGCTACTTCATTCCTTCTTTCTCCTTTCTGTAAAAAGTATTATCATGTGTAGTGGGAAACAGAACCCACCAGCATAACATATCTTATCTGTTATCATGCATGGTTTTTCTGTAGGACAAAAAGTATTCAGACAACTAGCTGTAGCTGTAGCATCAAGATCACAGCAATATTACAAACTAAAAATGTAGCTGAAAGCCTTCCCAAAGCTGTGAAGACTGTTACAGCAGTAAAGGGAGGGGGAAGTCTTACTGATACCCATGGTTTTGAAATGGGAAGGCCAATGTTCAGGGGAGTGACTGTAATTTGACCATATAGTGTATTATATAGACGAGCTAAATTATAATATAATGACATAATGAGAACGGTATTGTACACTATATGGTATGGTAGGGTATCATACACACACACACACACACACACATTCAAAGTGATTTCAGGTTAATATTGCCCTGCAGACTATTAGCATCATTGGTGGTGCATTGCCTTATGGGTCCTTAAAGGTCCAAAATAATTCATATGAACTATCACAGTAATTTATTTTATATGTAACTTCTACATCTAACAACTTAGGTTTAGTTTATTTAAATAACTGAGCATTCAAGGGTTAGGGGCCTTGCTCAGGGGCCCAGCAGTAGCTTCTTGGTAGCGGTGGGATTTGAACTTCTAATCAGAAGTCCAACATTTTAACCACTGAGCTTGTCTAGGAATATTTAAAGAGGTACACTAGGTACCAAATAAACTATTATTGGTTGAGATTCAATAGTGATAACATTTAAGGAAATTATTATGAAGTTTTTAGATAAGCAAAATTTACTACACTAGTAAAATGTGAATTCTGTTGCTGGGAGAGGTGCGTTATTTAGATACCGTATGCCTTGGTAACTGCTTGTTAACTTTATTGTACATTCATACTTCTCTAAAGGTCTGTATATAATACTGTGACATAATCACAAAACCAATTATAATCATTCTGGAGTTACAAGGCACTCAACAACTTGCACAATATTAAACCCATCAATGTACAGTTTTCTTAGAAGTGAGTTTATGTACTAACAAGACCTGCAATTCAGCAGTGTTAGGATCTTTATTGAACATAAAAGGAATGTAATATTTGCTGTAGGGCCTTAAATGAAAGCAGTGTTGCCTGACCTAATTTAATAATTCTTCATGTGTGTCAAAAAGACTTGCTGTAAACAAGGCAGAATGCACTGTGGAGTACCGTATAACGAAGATACCTCTGATCTAATTTGATTTATGGCTTACTGATTTATGGCTGGAATTGCCCTGCATGCTTTGGAAAACAGAATATTATTTGGCATAGACAATCGTCATGCAGGCTATACTAAAAAACAAGTTACTATTGCTGCAAACATATATATGCTGAAGTGTCAGAGTCACTGATACAGATGAGCCTATGCAAAAAACACCACCACATCATGGGTTGCAGCTGCCAGTGCATTTATAAAGTAACAGACATCTTTGAAAGCTTCATAATGGTATGAAGTTTGTTTAGCTGGCATTCAGTGTGACATCTATACGTCTCTGAGAGGCAGTGTTGGAAAAGTAAAAAAAAAAAAAAAAAAGTTACCCATTACTGATTATTCATTAAACTAAAATTGTAATGGGATTATTTTACTGATTACTTTCTGGAGATTGTAATCCGATTACTAATTACTAATTACTAATTTACGTTCTAAAACCAAAACAAATATACTGGAACAAAATCCACAAAAAATTGGGAAAGTATAAAAATGATAATTGATGAGAAAATAGTCCTTTCAGTGGTTTATTTAGAAACAAAATGAAAAACTACCTTGACTATTCTTTATGGTGTTGTTTTCTTAGATCTTAGGTTTTCTTAATCTGTTATTAAGCATTCAAAAATATAGTTCAATAAAGACTTCTTCAGGGGTCCCTCAAAACACCGCAACATTGCAGGCATGTGGACAGTCAGGTATAAGAACTACAAAATTATAATCATATTAGTAAAGGCTAATATGTATAGGTATAAATAAAAAGAAAATTAATTTAAAAAATGCCCATTATTTTACAATAATTAATTATTATTATTATTATTATTATTATTATTTATATGGACTAATATAAGCAAAATTGGTATGAAATGTTGCTGTTATCAAATCAGAAAAGTCACATTTTATATCATCTCATAACTTTTTATTTTCAGTCATAGAATTGAGAATGATTTAAGATGACCTCATGGCTCGTGCATCTACTGTAAATTAGGATGAGGTGTGTAGTAACATCATTATTTGCACTTTCTAAAAATGACACATTTATACTTTGTACTTTGCATTGTATATGAGTAAGAAAAGATGGGTCCTGGGAGTTAATGGGGTTTTTAGCTCTTATAAACTCTGACCTGTTCCATTATGAGGTTTACAGTATAAATTCAATTTAACATGTAGATACAGATAACAGAATCTTATATCACTGATGTCTATGTACCTGGCTTGACACCCACCTGCTATGTTGTCTATGCTCCATCTTCAGACTGTGCATATTTCTGTGTTAATGTCATATAAAGCAAAGCAGACAGACATAAGCATCTGTAGATTTTCAGAAAAAGCCTCTGTCAGTCAAGTCAAGTGCACAATGCATATGTGCATGTTTTATGTGTTAGTCATGGCTCTTAAGCAATAATGATGACTTCCATCACTGTATACCACAAATAATGGTGATAATAATGACAATAATTATAATACTATATCAGTACAGTACATCCACAGTGTTCTTTTAATATTCTAATGGTCTTAAGGTTATAGATTATCAATGCACATCTATAATATGAACAAATATTATTTTATGTCATGCTTTATAAAGTATTGTGATCTGCTTATAAACGCTGTACATTACTTCGTTACTGAATAAAGTCATCAGATTTCTGTAATGCATTACCCCCAACACTGCTGACAAGTGAATGCTATGTGTGCCTCTTTTTGACACATTACACCCGTTCATGTCCTGCACTCATTCTGACAGGTTTGACCTCTTCCAACAGGACAATGCACCACCACACAAGTCTTGAGATGCCAAATTATGGTTAGAGGAACACTTATTTGAGTTTGGAGTTGTGCCATTCTCACCTTGGTCACAAAATCTCGGAATTGTAGCTGGAAATATGGTGTTCACAATAAGCTTGTCAACTCTCATTGGTATTCTTTAAGAGCACTGATACAATCTTGATAACAGATTGAATTGTGTGTTAGATTACCCCCGTTACCCAAACTGCTATTAAAACTGCATGCGAGGTTGCCTATGAAATCATTTATCTGGTTTCAATTCCCATTTCTTATCCATATCCTACATAGTTAGCAAAATTGTTTTGCTTTTGCAAGTCGCTTTCATGAAGATAGATTTCAGCAATCACTGTGTCAAGCGAAAAAATTTATATCCAGCCAATCTCATTCTGGGAGACCTACATACTTAGATTGCTAAGTGTGTTTTGGGCACAGTGCATACCCTTCTTCTGTGCTTAGGATAAAGTATACAGTGCACTACCTTTTCTAAAGTCTACCCACAATATACTGTACTTCTAACCAGTAGTGCTTTGCTGATGAGTCATTATTGTCCATAGAGGGCTGGGGTACAGTCCAGAAGGCACGAGTGTCTGGTGGTGGGTCAGGTGTACCCAGTCTGTACCCATTAAATACTGTCACCATCCATATCTTTATCAAACAGAGGCTCTACTAACAGCATGAATAATCCGCACACAGGGCAATGCTTTCCCCAATGGGCATATGGTGGGCATCATGCCCATCTAATTAACACACTAATGGAGTGGGCAGCATGCCTGCTGTTAAGACTACTAACCCCCTTGCACCCCTTGGGAGTGAAACCATGTCCTTTTGTGCAGTGAGAACATTTTGGCTTTTCTACACCACACTCTATAAGATGCAAATTGCTTCAGTACTACAACACTGAGCCAGATTAAGCGAAGCAAAACTGGTATGAAATGTTGTTGTTATCAAATCAGAAAAGTCACATTTTATATCATCTCATAACTTTTTATTTTCAGTCATAGAACTGAGAATGATTTAAGATGACCTCATGGCTCGTGCATCTACTGTAAATTAGGATGAGGTGTGTAGTAGCATAATTATTTGCCCTTTCTAAAAATGACACATTTATACTTTGTACTTTGCATTGTATATGAGTAAGAAAAGATGGGTCCTGGGAGTTAATGGGGGTTTTAGCTCTTATAAACTCTGACCTGTTCCATTATGAGGTTTACAGTATAAATTCAATTTAACATGTAAATACAGATAACAGAGTCTTACATCACTGATGTCTTAGTACCCAGATTGACACCCACCTGCTATATTGTCTTGCTGAGCTGTCCCAGGAAAAGTTTGAAATATTCCCACAGCAGAGCATCAGGTCATAGCTCAAGGGTCACTGGGTTGATCCCGCGATTAAGTTACTCTCTACATGCATGTTCCCCCCATGTCTGTGTGGCCTTACTCTGGCATTCCTTCTCCAGGTGCAAAGGAGAGTGTAAATGTGTCTGTGCTCTACAGTGGTGCTCTGCAATGGACCGGTATTCCATTCAGGTTGTATTGTCCCCTCACACCCAGTTTTCCTCGGGTGGGATTTTATTCACAGTGACTCAGACCACAATTGAGTAGGGGAAGAATGAACGAACATGTATGCTACATAATAACATAGATAGACAAACTATAGCAGGAGCTGTTATCTAAATGGTATTGGGAAATAGGTGGTAAAGTGTGAAAAAATTAAACTGTTCCTAAACCTAGTTAATTTACCTCCTTTTTTAAATTTAACTCAGGATCTTTTCCTTGGAGACATGCAACCAAGCAAAACATGCAGCACAATCAATCAGATCATGTACTTGTTGTCATAATGCATCATCAGTGTAGAACAGTGTAGCACACCAAGCATCTGCTCTAGTGTGACAGTAAATGATTAATGTTTTCCTTTCTGGGGTGTGAATGACACTAGGGCATGCATCTCCAGAAAATCAATGCTGGTCCTCTGATGGCTCACAGATGAGTGAAGCGCTAAGGATTGCTTTAGCACTGATTCAATTCCTTCGCTTGTCTTCTGTATGAAGTGTCATTACTTCTTTCGGATGGTTTAGCGCAGTCACATGCAGGAACATGCAAAACTTTTTCAGCAGAACTCCAGGTTCAAAATAATGTCTCAGGTTAGATCTACATAAGCCTATAAGTCTATGACTTAAATTGTCACTTTTGACTTGATCATGCATTTACAATTCTGTTTACACACAGATGTAATCAAGGCAGGTATCGGTTAAAAAATCGGTAACTTGTCATTGTTATTATGAAATGATTATAGTTGAGCCTTTGAGCACTGGGTCTTATCATAGTTATAAAAATATTATCCATACACATAATAAGATTGAAAACCAGAGAAGCAACACGGTTTGTGATTGCTGTTTTTTTTTCATTCGAGTGTTTAAGTCTGTAATCATGCAGTGTCTTTTCTAAATAGCAAGCATGGCAAACAGAAAATGAGTGCTTGAAAAACCCCGATCTAGAAAGTCTTCCAACACTCTTTACATTTATTACACCAACAGCTGTATTTCACTTGTGTTTTCTTTATAGCTGCTGATCATGTGTTATGAATAGGCGAAGGAAACAGAATTAAATAAATCAAGTTAAATTGAGATAACATTAATGACATAATGGAATAAAATGATGAGTTTTTATTGAGGCTACCTGATTATACAGTCTGAGTTAAAAAGAATGAGCCCTAGCCTCTGGTTTACATTCTGATAATTTACCTCCAATGTACAGAATTGAGAGACTCAACAATGCAAAATGCAGGATAAAATTTTATGATGTGATAAAGAGACAAAAGTAGTTAGGAGTGAATACAAAGCAGGTGCACACAACAAGGCAACATACCAATATGACTATAATAAAAGACACGACTATTAAAAACACAAGAAATAAAATTTCACTTATTGTTATAGGAACCACAATGCAAATGAGGAATCCATGACACCACTTATACTATATTTTTTTTAACATGCACAACCAATATGTATCACCTAGGATTTTATTTCATTTATGTATCTTTTTCACACTGTTGTGGTATGAATCAATTTTACTGTAGAAATATTAACCCAAGTATTTTAGATTAGGTGAATGCTTTTGCCTAATTAAGGCAATCACAAATTAAACATTTTATAACTAGCTTGATTAAATTTACATGTCAGAGAAAAAAAAAAAATTTAATTATTTAAAAATAAATGTATAAAATAAAATAGATTCATTTAAAAGGGGCCTACCATGGGCTTAAACAAGTAATTTAATGAGTTTCTTGGGTGAACTAAGCAGTAAACAAATACAGTTAGCACAAGAATAAAATAGATTTTCTCTACTTTTTTTTCTGAATGCCTTTCTCAAGTTTTGTGCCATAATGACATGACACAGGGATTGCTCATCTCGGAGCATCCTGGCATATGGCTTTGAACTTCTGAACATCTCTACAGCTTGCCGACTCTATAAAAACCAAAGGCAGGAATTCACTTTGATAAACATACATCTTTACCCTTGATTAACTAGAACACTACACAGCCTGCACAGTCGGCACAGCCTCTTTTTGAACATCCCTCACCCTTTTCCTCCTTCATACTTTATAAAACAGCTTTTAGAATTTCTGCCTCAAACATTTGCCATAGAAACTTTGCTGTGTAGAATGTATGCAAGTGTCTTTCTCAACTAGATTTCATGAACATTTCATGCTTATTTATGAATTCCTTGTCATGTATAAAGTGATTGTCATGGATATTTATAACCTGATTGTTATGAATAAAGTATCACACTCATATCTCACAAGCTCTTTATTCATTTTTCTATGCTTTAGAGGGGAGATCAGGGAATTGTAGGCTATATATTGATTGCTACTTGTTGCCTACATGGCAGCCTTGATAGAAACACCATTCTCCTATCTTTGACTGCAAATTCACTGAATAAGAACAATCCCTTTGTGAAATATATAGTTTGTAAAAAAAAAAATCTTTTTATAAACTGTCATTAGTCAGTCAATAACAATAAAGTGTGTATATAAAGAGCTAATAAATCTGTCAAAACAGTATTGCAATTGAGAACACAGAGAATTGTCTATGCAGAATTTTATATTACATTCAGCCTGTGATTTTCAAGTAAAAAGGTAATTTTGAATAAATTCTCTTTATGAAATTTCCATGCATTAAACCGTATTTATATTCAAGACAAGTTCATTACATGCTGATGGTAGAAGTAGAAATAGAGAGAAATAGGAGAGTAAAGGATGGGTAGAAGGATAAAGAGGGTGAAATGAGAGAGAGAGAGAGAGAGAGAGAGAGAGAGAGAGAGGAGGGGAAAATGAGAAAAAAAATGTCTGATGCAGCTAATCCAAGAAAGCAGAAAAGAGAGGCGAGGTAAGGAATGACAGAGGTGATGTAATGAGTCCTCTCTTTTCCTCAGTTCCTCTTTTTCCTCTCTCTCTCTCATTGCTCTCCTCCCTCCATTCAGCTCATTCAGTCATGCACTGCTTGATGGAGAAGCAATCAACTGGAAAAAGTGGACCAGACTTGCTAACAAAGTACAGAGCACATATGTAGCCCTCCATGCAGCTTTTCAGAGTTGTTACAAAACTGTGAGGGGAAAGAAAGCTATTATGAAGAAAAAAATACACCTTGGCCAATATATTATTTCTTTTTTTCAGTTTTACCTTTTTTAGAAACATTAACAATCATGGCTTTTATAGCAGATCTTTATAAGGCCAGGGTTATCCAATCACACACATTTAGTTTAATTAGGCAGTGTATTGGACCTGAAACCAGTGAACTAGTGACAGGGCATGATATTATTTCAACAGTGGTCAATGTAAATTGTTACAATAAAAAATGTACTTATGACAAAAGAAAATAAACATATTTATAGCCCAATTAATAATTATGGTTAAATATTACAGTAACTGTTGTTGCCATTCATGTTAGTTGATTATCCAGATCTTCATACTTTATTTTATTTCTCTGCCTAGCAGGACAGCCTAAATGGTGTATGTGGAAGGAGAACACCCCTGGCCTTATATTGAAGGGATGTTGTCTCTGCAGACTACCAAAACGAATAGATATGTCATGCACTGTTTTTACTTTGGACCTTTCAACATTCAAGAATTTATCAAGTGGTTTTGAGTAATAAAGAATTGATCGAGTTAGCAAAGTTTATCCAGACAGTGTTCATTGAGACAGCACATATCAAAACTATCCAGTGTATCAGAAACGTCAGCAAAATATACAGTGCAGAATAATATGCAGATTAAGCTAAATTGTGTATTGCAATGTAAACTATAAACTAGCATATGTATCTAAATACGCACTATATGTAGCAAGACTTTATAATCTTATTTGATTAGTTCAGGTGGAGGATGAGAGATGGAGGTGTGTTTGCAGCCTAATGGCATATGGATGAACACTCTTACAGTGTATCTGCTTCTGTTCCTGTACATTTTGTCATATGACAGGACAATGATTTGGCACACTGTGCTGTGAGAGATGTTGCAATCCCCATAACAGGCAGCGAAGTGCAGCTCCCCAGCACATTCTCTATTATCCTATCCTATAGAGTGTAATTAGGATGGTGTAGAAGCTTTTTTGTACTGCAGCCTCCACAGAAAAAATGCCATGCATTTTTTTTTTTACTAGGCCCATCTCTAGAAAGTGAAGCTGTTGAATAACATGAAGCTGTTGATTACTATTGCTGTGGGGAAGTGTAATACAGACTAATAAACAGTGAAGACTAAATTTACCTTATATTTGGCTCTGTCCTCATACCTCATCTGGAGCCATTTTGAAGTATGTGAAAACGGCACACTGTGGTTCGATAATCTATTCCATAATTCAACTGGAGCTGTGAAGGCATTAAAAGCTGAAAAACAAAAATGGCAAACATCAAAGAATCAGCTGTTTATAGCCAGAAAAGAAATGAGCAAATATTATGATTATGTTCAACCCCAAGTGGCATTAAGGAAAGCTTTGTGGAGTATGACAAACAAATTTTATATTTTTTATATAGTCTATATATATTAGGGTCATATTACATTGGTGAGACATGTTACAACTGAGATTGCACACATACTGCACACTTGTGCACGCAAAGAGTTCACTGCTTTACAGGTTGAGCAGGGTGCCCTGAACCACATCTAGTACCCTTTATGATGTTTAAGAATGCCATTTCGAACATAGCCTTGTGTTTAATAATATTATTAAACTAAATATAATTATAAATTCTATTTATATTATGGTTTATTAAACAGTTATACAGAAATATACAATAAGCATTAAATTTCACTAGAAAATACAGTACAAAAATAGCTTTAATTAGACTTTTAAAAATTTTACTTAACTTTAAATAGACTTAAATGTTTTTTATGACTGTCAAACGATTAAAAATTTAAATCGCAATTAATCTCAGAATTTCATATAGTTAAATGCGACTTATCACATTTTTTAATCTATGTAAATGAATAAGGCTTTAAAGTGAAATGTTTCAATTAAAATGGCGAACCCATGTTATGCTAAGTACTTGTTAAAAACTGCTGGGACAAGAGAAAATGGTAAGGGAGTTTATTTACTAGGCAGAACTGAACATACAAAACACAAATGAAATGGAACTTCCCGTTTAACAGATCTTTCACCATCACTCAAACTTAGGCTGCGTCTGAAATGTTAGTATGCTAGTTAGTATGCGACACGATGTGGTGCGTCCGAATACCTAGTACATAACAGGTAGTATGTGAAAGGTTCCCGGATGTCCTAAGTACGTCATTTTGGACGCAGCCTTACTCTTAGTGAAGCAGCGCGCGACAAGCCTCAACATGAACTACGGGGCCAAATTAGAATTTGCGTTAACGACACATTTTTTTCAATCGCGATAATTTGAGATCACGTTAATGCGTTATTATCGCGTTAACTTCGACAGCCCTAATTTTTTTACTTTACAATATAAATAATGTTGCTATTCATTTTTATGTGCTGTTTCTACATATAGTTTTACCACAAACCTGCTAGATTCCAAATTAAACTAGCTAAACTGCAAACTAGTCATGAAGGTAAAACTCTTTGGTGATTCAGGGCTGTGTTCCTATAGAAAGTTTTACTTGTAAAGTTTTAAGTGCCTGATCAGTTAATTTTTAGTTTTGCAAAATTTTACTTTGAACTGACTTTAACCCCATTGCTATTTAAGGAAATACATTAAGTCTTCCATGTACAATTTCTCACAAACTAAGCTGCATCTATAAATGCCTCAGATTTTGGAAGCCATTATTTGAGTAAAATTCTGTGTAGAAAGGTGAAATTGGAAGGCAGCACAGAAGAACTCGTTGGACTGTGGCACTTCTAATAATCAGACAGCAGTGGGGAAATGTGGGTTGAAAAAAGTCACACATTTTTTTTTTCAAGACTTGTGGTTATAACAGTGGCTTTAATTGGCTATTAAGTTGTTCTTAAGCAGTGTGAAAAGGTTACTGAACTTCAGAGACAGTAAAACTGCTGACAGTAACATATATGGGCCTAGTTTCATGTGCATAACTGGTAAATCGTATTGAAGTTTTCTCAGGAAATCGGCCAGTAGAGGGTATTTGATGAGCTGCAACAGTTCTGTTAGGATCGGCCAGGATCGATCTGCCTGGTGCCACCAGGGGGAACCAATTCTGCTGGTGAGATAATCAGGTCTGGTGGAGAACACCTGGCTAAGTCTCCATTTAAACGAAGATTCAACTAGGGCTCCCTGTCACGCCGTCAGATTTCTGTGTGCTCCTGCACAAGGGAAGAGATCAGGGACATGGGTATAGGCGACACCTTCTAGAGGTTTGCCGCATATGGCCTGTAGGCCTGAGGCAATATGTTTTTCAGGGAAATGTTTTGGTGTGACTCCTTTCTCCCCTTTCCTTTCTCTCTGGGACATTCCTTTCATCTTTACTTCTGGCCTACGTGCCCTATCTCTTTAATTCTGGCTAATCTTCTTCCAGACCTGGAAGGACTGCCCCTCACCACCTGATTCTCCTCCTCACCCACCTCCTGGCTTGATGGTGATTCGCTCCAAACATATACACATTAATGTATGTTTTCACTGGCATTTTTGGACAGAATTTGCTGTCACTGACAAAAATCACACATCATCTAAGAATTCTTTAATCATGATTTTTTTAGATTGTGCTCACCGAATTACGTCACTGTAATTAAAGACAATCAACTACCAGTTCTAACAGTGTGTAATTTTTTAAATTAAAATCTGTGCTGTTACGACACTCTGAACTCTGAAGGACAGCACTGGACTACACAAAATGAATTGGACAAGTTACAACTACAGTAACTACAGTCGCCCTCTCAGAGACTACAAAGAAAGGAAACTACAATCCCCAAAGAACCGGAACGAAAGTGAACTCACCTGCAGGGGAT
>JAOVVF010000029.1:8542957-8552991 GCA_028565595.1 Duopalatinus emarginatus | reverse complement strand
AACTGTTTGCACTGCCACCTGTGTGTGAAAATAAATACATCTGCACTTGACTCCGCTAGTTGTGTGGGATCATTACAAAGTTTAAATGGCAAAACATAAATACAACATGTTAGTGGACAGCATGTAAAGATACAACTTCAAATAAATTGTTTATGTGTTGTACAATTTGGTCAAGAGTTTATTGGGAGCATCTCATACAGTGTGACAAGTAATAATCTTATAATAAAATTAAAATCAATGAAATGTAAGCTATATATCTGAAATACTTGTGTTTATTTAGTGTATTGCTGTATGTAATATGTGCAATATATTTATGCATACTGTTGTTCTTAATTATACCCTTTATTTAAAGCACATATTAAGTAATTACTATAATTATAAATTTGTATTGTATTCTAGTGTAGTATAAATATCTGAGCAGAAAATGCATGCAAAGTTAGAGTTATATAATATAGAACTAAATGCACAAGTGTTATTAATCAATGAAACAAGCCAACAGTAAAGTAAATAATGAATTAAGTTTATGTCTGTACAGGTGACCCAGTCACAGTGTCCTAATCCCATGCACCTGCATCTTGTTTCACTCCAGTCAGCACTCTGAATAATAGTTACAGAAATTCACTGCACACAGATACTCTTAGTCCAGTGACCCTGTAGTAAGCCTATCGCTGTTTTGCTCCTTGATGCCATGTTGTGTTTTATGCTCCTAGATCCTTGGCTTGCTTCTTATTTTGTTAGCATATCTATGTAGAAATCTTTGCAGTTTCAACCCTTCACCTCCAAAGTCATGACAACATTTTAACTTGACTAACAGGTTAACCAACATTTACAGAATGAAAATGTCAAAATGTTTTTATTCACTGTACCAGTGATGTAAACTTTAATACATATAGCACAGTTATAATTTCTGTGTTCACTGTGTCAAACTGCCTTCTGAAGTACTTCTTCACACCCTGTGGTGCACATTCTTTCCCTTTTCCAAGTGTGCCAGTTCTGAATAACAACATGGATGCCAATCTACTTGAATGCACCAAAAAAAGCGAAAAAAAATGACAAGTGCCAGGGCTTCCCTCTTTTTCTCACTGCCTCTCTCCCACTCTTTTTCTATCTCTCTCACTGAAACGTGCATAAATAGATGGGCAAGGGGCCTTACTGGCTGACAGGCTTTGAATAAATTTACACTTATTTAACTCTTATATTGAAGTGAAATACAGCATGTTGATACAGTCACTTAGGTTGCAGAGAGCAGCAAAAAGTACATTTTATCCTATTATTTTGAGGCTATGAGTCATAGGCTAAGCGGTCATGTACTAGTCCTTGATATACGTATGAGGATTAAAGATTATCGTGTACAGGTCATAATCGATTACAGCAGTGTCCACGCTTAAACCCTACTCCAAGTCTAACAAATAAGTTGGCCACTTCAGATCTCTCTTTCTTTCTTCGCTTGCTGTGTGTGTGTGTGTGTGTGTGTGTGTGTGTGTGTGTGTGTGTGTGTGTGTGTGTGTGTGTGCCCTGTTTCTGCTTTCCCTGAGAAGCCTGGCATGTAATTTATTTAGCCAGTTCTGGCCCTGACGCCTACACCTCTTGAAGTGTCACTGGGTGTGTGAGCAGGAAATTTGGAGGCCTTGGCTGTGAAAAAAGATTGTAGCAGGGCTTACTAAAGGAGGGGGGAGTGTCTAGGCAAGTAAAGGGAAGAGGTTTAGACTCATCATGTGGCATGGATGAGTGAGTAAATGGTGTGAGGCAATTCTCCACGGCTGTGTGTCTAATGCCTTAAGAGCAAGGCTAATGCGCTTGCACATTGCTGCTTCTGTTTCCTGCCAGAACACAGGTGCCAGGGACAAGCTGATGAAAGCAGGAAGAAGGAGAAATAGAAGGGAGGGATGGGTAAAGGAGGGGAAATTAACAATCGCCGTCAGACAAGGGAGGGTGGCCATTACTTATTGTTACATTGTACACTGTTCTTAATATGTGTGTGAAGGTTTACACCTGCTGGGCTTCTTTGTTGAAGATTACCTCCCATATTATGTAACACTCAACAGACGCCTCCCTTCTAATATTACATCTCAATCTGTTTTCAATGGATGCAGATGAATAATTTACATTGTGTGTGATTTATCTTGTATGAAAGCCTCTTTAGCTAAGACGAGATTTGAATAAACAACTGGTATAGGATATAGGGGAAAGCCATCATATAAACAAGCACATACACAGCAATGTCTCTGTTGTGTGAATATTAAGGTTCATTTACAGACATCACATGACACACACTAATCATGGAAGCTAGACTTCCTCTGGGGCTGTTGTAGTCCACTGACCCATAGCATCTGAAATATGCCTATCTGAACTAAAAGTATGTGGACTCCTCAAGTTAACACCCACATGTAGGCCTTCCTCAAACTGTTGCCACAAATGTGGAAGCAAATAATTATTTAGAATAGATTCACCTGCCCCTGGAACTAAGGAGGCCAAACCTTTGCCAGCATGCCAATGGCCCTTTGCAAAAGTAATGTCTATAAAGATGGCCATGGTTTGTCAAGTTCGGGGTTTTGAACTTATAAGTTCAAAATAATAAATAACTAAATAATAAAATAATAAATAACAAATTAATGAATTAGTATCTCTCTTTAGTTCCTCGTTTGTGTTTTTTGTTTAGTTTTTTTGTTTGTTTTCTTTTATATACAATATAAAAATCTTGTGACCTTCAATGTCTGATATCTACAGACTCTCTGTCTGTTATGCTACTATCACTGTAAAATGTTCATCTGTCTCTATATTAACACTTCATACTTATTACTGACCCATATCTCATTTTAATGTAAAAACATTTTTAAAATATGCCCCCCATACATTTAGCATGCACATACCAATGTTAATTTTACTGCAAAAATGATATAAATAAATATAATAACTATATATTTGATATGAGCATCTAATATATATATATCTGATATCTAACCTTTCAACCTTTAAATGTAAAAGTATATCTGCTAGATTATATTTTAATCTTGAAATTGTTATATTTGGTTTATTTGATGTAAAATTGTATGTGTTGTAACTAGAAAAACCTAAGAAAAAAATACTAAATATCTATTTTCTACATTTCTGTATGAATTTATATACTGCATTCCTTACAAACACCAAAAAATCATATTTGTGAGACAGTACTTTTTAGCTAAAGCAATAGTTGAGTGTGACAGTAGTCCAAGCCTGCATCACTTTATTCTGGAGCAATTCACTCTGGAGGTCAGCAAACAGGTTGTCAGCTGTACATGATCAGGTTGAGTAGGTGAAAAAGGCCAGATGGCTAGCTTTTGCTGTTTTTGCCATTATTGTTGGCACTGCTGTGCTAAGTGATCTGTGGGTGTGGGAGAGGAGCCAGTAACAGTGGGACTGCCATGTGGAGGAATTTGACAAAGTATTTATATGAAAGAGTATTTCTCTCATAAACCTAGCCAGACAGGAGTGGTACATATTGGGCAGAGATGACTCAATGTCTCTTGCTTACTGATCAAAGGGTCAGGAGATCAAGCCCCAGCTCTGCCAAGCTGTCACTGTTGGGCCCTTGAGCAAGGCCCATAACCCTTTCTGCTCCATGGGCACCATATTATGACTGACCCTGCGCTCTGACCCCAGCTTCCTAACAAACCAGGGATATGCAAAGAAATAATTTAACTGACAAGTCTTCCACATTTATTTTTGCCATGTTTGGCTGTTTCTTGAACTTTTTCATATATATATATATATATATATATATATATATATGTATGTATGTATATGTATGTATATATATATATACCATGTACATCTTGCAGCACATACAAAGTCACTCAGGTTTGAAAAGATTGGACTTTTCTGTCCATGCAGTCCTGAAACAAGTAGAACTCAGTGCCAAGAGTGTAGACAGTAGACTGCTGCCAAGCCCAGAAATATACCTTGACCATGTTTGCATCTATGCCAAAATGTAATCAGTTCATGTGGAGATAGCAAGAATAAGTCCATGTAAATTCTCGATATACAGACTCATTTACCAATGGCAAAAAATGTTAGCTCGGCATGAATTCTTGAACATGAACATGAACATGTAAGTAGCATCTCAAACAGAATGTGCACTATGTAAGAAAAACCTTTAGGCAGTTAACATTGTTGTGAACTTGACCCTGCTCAGATTAATTCCAAAATCAACTTAAGGAGGCATGCAAATCAGATCTGTATCGCAGCAAAGCAGAAAATCTTAGCTGTGTTATTTTAACCTGGCAATGTGAATGTAGCCTTAGTCACTTTCATTTATTAGACTGCAAGTGCATACAGAACAAAAAGTTAGTTTGATCATGGGTCATTTATGGGTTATTTTTCCTTGGCAGGATTTCTTAAACAGGCCTTCTTAAATGCATGGACAGTACAAAAAAATCAACCATTAATGTTAGGAAGCATGTCCCTTTTTTGTTTTTCTCACTGCCTGTCTTTTATTAGCCATTGAAAAACAGCTTCTTGTATTAGGCTCTTACATCATACACATCTGTATATCTGGTTATGACACTATTGATCTGTTTACACTGTTAGAAGGAATTCGGTAGACTGATCAAATCTTTTTCTTCGAGTCCTGTGACCAATATTTAGTAATTATTTGTGACATTCATAGGTCACAGCCAGCAAATGGAAAGAAACCCTTCATCCAGGAAAGATACAAGAAGATTGTTTATTGACTCCAATAAAGTCCGTTTGAGTCATGCAGTATTTTTTTTTTCTTTTTTTTTTCTTTTTTTTTTTTTTTTGATGACTTTTCAGTATATTACCCAATGTTTTAAACACGCTACTGACTGCAGTATAGACGCAAACAAAACCCCTTTATGTTGCAATTTACTTGCTGTTTTCTATTTATTCTACCCTTCACATCCAAAATGCTTCTGACAGCAACACAATAGCACTTGATATGACCAGTAAGCCAGCTATTTGCTCCAGTACATCTTTGGTTTGTGGCACTTCTAATAAGTAGACAACAGCAGGGGATTGTGGGTTGGGAAGCACCACAAGGACAAGGCTGGGCATTCAGCAAGATGTTTTGCTCAGTTCACCTCATCTCTGCACAAAGCAATGACATTTCCAAGTGATGCTGGCACGAATGTTGGTCCCACTCGAGAGCACATGTTTTATTGATCAGTCTGAACTGAGTAGTTCTCTCTATGAACAATTGTGTACACACACACCCACACATACACACACTTACACAAGACTGAATTTAATGTAATGGTTGTAATAGTGATTGTAATTCTTCAAGTGGCTATTAAGCAGCACGGAGAACTCATACAGCTTGAGAGTAGATCATATAATTAGCATTTTCATAGCGTTTTGCAGGCCCTAATATCTTTGCTAATAGCATGTGCTAAACTTTCTCTGAAGTCTATTTGATTTTGAATACCCAGAACTTCATGTGTCACTTCACAACATCATTATTTTATCACATTGTGTAAATTGTCACACATCTGCACACCTTATCCAAAGAATACAGATGTAAGGTGAAACAATACGAGGATGATTCCACATTTTAGCTGCCGATTGGCTTGCATTACTTTTGAGAAAAAAAGAAAAAAACATACACTTTGGAAATATCCCATATGTTTCATATGGGTGAACGTTGTCAGAGAGCTTAATTAATGCAACTACAACTATTTTTTGATACATCATAATGTTTGACTCAAAGAACAAGAGTGTTTCAAAGGAAATGGCAACAAAATCCTTTTATGTGTCATGCAGGAATAAAGCTGGAGGCAAAGGCAGGCAGTTATCTTTCTTAAGTTATGGTGGGATCTGAAGAATAGACCCAAAATGCTGGTCAAAGCGGAGACAGGCAAAGGTCAGGTAAGGCACAGACAGGTAATCAGAGGCAATAATATCCAGATATTAGGTTAATATGTAAGGCTTGGGGCCAGATGTAATGTTTCAGTGATGTTATGTTGTAATTTACTTGTTTTCTGTTAATTGAAAATTGAGGAATTTTAAAACACCCAGAAACACCCAAATTGTAGCAGCATACTCTGATTCAAAGGGCTCTTAAAATGTAAAACAAATAAAGGTGTTTAAGTATAATGATGCTTGAAAAAATCTAAAAAGCTATTATATGGCTGAACTTTAAAAGAATGTAAAAGTGTGCTCCTCTGAAAAAATCAGTCAAATTAAAATCAAAACCCTATGTAATATTATACACTGAGTAGATTAATGACCTAACATTCTGTTTTGTGTGTGGCTTGAGTGCTTATTCTTGTGAGCTTATAAAATAATCATTCAACAGAAACAGGAACGTAATTCCATGACTGTGAACTGACAGAACAATCATTTGAAGAATGATAAGATAACTAAAAAGTGCACTTAAGCTGTGAGCTATCACATATTCCTGAGGCTTTAAGCTGATCCACTGTCACAGCTAGTAGGAGATAAATATGAATACTCGTATATCAACAGTAACAAAGCTTTGTAGCTGATAATGCAGTGATTCAGAGCTGCACTATCTCTGAAAAAAGAAACACAACAAAATCAGTACACTATTACTAAACATATATTATAAAACTTATCTTTAGTAATGCATTAGTTGGTTGTTGGTGGCAAATAAGCAATGAAGACAATGAAACGTGTAGTTTGTTCACAAAGACGGCAGTTCTAACTGTGTTAAAAGTGTGAACTGGGCATTCGATCAGTTGATCAATAAATCAATCAGTATTATGTTATTAATATATTAATTCTGGTTTATTTTTAGATTTATTGTGTAGTTAATGCTATATATTTAAAATTTGAAACTGCTATAGGTTTGAATTCAACCAGTTTTTGAAATGAATACACAAATGTTTGGAAAGTTTTGGCTGTAGAAGTTAATCTTTCTTCCAGTTGTAGAGCTCTAGTTAGAAACAAATTCCAGAAGTTTGACATGTGTGTTCACCGCATTTTGAGTCACAGCAGTGAAAAATCATTCATGGTTTGGTCCACACAAAGTGCTAAAAAGTTTTGAAAAAGTAAACTTGATACTGAATAAAGCTTGCCAGGAAGGGTAAATAATATATATAATACAAATAATACTAGTAATAGTAGTGGTAGTAGTAGTAATAATAATAGTAATAATAATAATAATAATAATAATAATAATAATAATAATAATAATAATAATAATAATAATAGTGGGATAAATTATACATTGTAGGAAAACATTTTTTTATTTTGAACCAAAGTTAGGGTGCATGTAGAGGCAATTAGTGAGTTTATTAAATTGCATAGTTTATCATGGATTTGGGAACCTTACTGGAGTGCCAATTTGTAATTTCCTCTAGATGATCTAAATTGACTTTCTACACAAGAACTTTAATGCATTTCATTGCTTGTAGGAGTTGCTAATTAACTAACCCAGAGATTTAACAATAACAAACTTATTACCCTGATTGATTCATCCCTTTTTCTGATGAAACAGAAGAGACATTTTGTGCACACCATAACTGATGGTCATTGAGGGAGGTTTTATGGCTGGAGCACAGAGCTATTACGGTGCATAAAGTACGCTATAGTCCACACATCTTTAATGCTTCCTCATTGTTCATCGACTTCTTTCCTAAACACTACACATGGCAAAACACTGCTGTTTCACTGGGAAGTGACTCTGAAGTGGCTCCATTTGTAGTTCATTTCCTATATTAAAAATGTAACAAATTTATTATTCAAAAATAAATAATAATAATAATAATATATATATATTAAAAAGTACCATTTATTTTTTTTATTAATGTAGTTTTAAATAACTTATTTACTTAATTATACTCTCTGTTAGATTTAAAGAAACCATGTTGTCAGTGTCAATTACTCCCACAGCCTGAGTAAAGCTTTTTTCCATTCAATCAAGCGTCTCAGCTGACACATCTCTCAGTCATTAATGAAAGGATCAATAAGTCACTCATCTATGTGTGCTTTACTGATAAAGTAAAGGGCAGTCAGATCTGACATTACTGCAGAGAATATGTCATTCCTCAGCAAACAAAACACCTCCAATATCCAGTCAGACATTTGAGTGGACAAATCTAACAGCCCAAACAGTATTTAATAATAATAATAATAATAATAATAATAATAATAATAATAATAATAATAATAATAATAATAATAATAAATGACATTCCATAATATTTTGTCAAGATCAACAGATGTTTTCTAAATTTCTAACACAGGAATATATAGTGTCTTATATTCACCCTTTTCATGTTATAATTTGGAATTGATTGACTTAATTGAGATTTTTACCATTTAATTTTCTCCAATATGTCTAATGTTTAAAGGTACAAACTATTTTTATTATGACATGAAAGTAAATTAAACAAAAAGCTGACAAAAAATATTCAGCTGCATAAAAATTGAAGCAGTGGGTCAGTTTTTTTTTTTTTAAATTAACCAGTGGATATATTAATTGCAATTACAGCCGGGTGTCTTCATGTGTCTTTATGTCTTTGTCTTTATCAGCTTTGTCATGCTTCTCCTATCTAAGTTATGACTTTTTCCATCTCCTTCGGAGTTACTGTTGGCCTCTTTGCCTTGCAACTTAATACCCTCTTTACCCAGTCATTTCTTTTTTTTGTGAAGTGTTTCCTTGTCACAGTTGTACATTTGTACATATTTAAAGTGTAGTATTCATTTATAAATAATTACCCGTTATTTATAATTAACTACTATTTATTACCTTTCAATATTTAATAGACTTAGACGCAGCCCTGAGACCAGATGATCTCTGGCTTTGTTAGCTGTTCAGAATCAATGAACTATCATTAATATCATTGTAATATATATCAGGATATCTAAAACCATGCTGAGAATTTTCAGGTTATTTGAGCACTAGAGGGTTAGCATTAAAAGCAAATGGGTCTGGAACACTGATTAATTCCTCTCAATCAAAAGTTGAGAAAATGTAAGAAAGTGGGTGGAACAAAATAATGATTTAATTTTTCATGTTTTAGGAGATATCATAGTTAATTTTCTATGAATAGATAGTCCAGTAATCAGTTATGAATTTTTGCACAGATCAGATCACCAAAGTGTGGAACAGAATTATCCATAATCCTTTACACTGTCACTTTTCCCACTGCTGATTTTGGTTACCCTTCTTGTGCAGGTTACCATGTGAGCCAAGCTGGGATACACACATGGAGCTAAAAATAGTGAAGTTCATCGATTGATCAAACACAGCTGCATAGATTAATTTCTTCTTCTACTGATTCTTTTCTGAAAAGCTTCTCTAAGAGCACCAGACATTTAGCAGTATTCTATAGTATGTCTACTGTGTCTGCTCACTAAATTTCTCAAGCTTTTCTTCCACTTTCTGACAGTTTGAAATGAGTGAAGCAATTGAATAATCAGATTCATTTCAGTTGTTGTCCCCAGTAACCGTGCATCAGTGTTTTGCTTGATCTTACATTTATGCTCAGCCTAGTTAGAGCATATCCCAAATGATTTCTTCTTCACATTCCTTGAGTCCAAGATTGGATAGAACATGATGGAAGTGAATGCTATAGTTAGTGGCCTCATGAAAAGCTTAAGAATACATTCGATTTTCAAATACATGGCTGCTCATGTTTTTTAACATCATCTGAAAATGTACGTACTTGGCTGTAACGTTTGGCATACTTGTTTACTAGTCTACTGTGTGAGAGAGAAATGTGGCATTGCCAAATTGAACTTTCCAGCCTATGCTATTCAGGTAACCACCTGATAACCTTTAGCTTCTTCTACAAGCTCTTTATAATTTTAAGTAGCTAATCTACAGCCAAACTACCCTATCTATAAAGTAGCTAGCTGCACCACAAAGTTACAAAGTAATTTTAATTGCGATTAATCTCAGAATTTCATATAGTTAATCGCGATTAATCATATTTTTAAAAATGTATGTAAATGAATAAGACTTTAAAATGAAATGTTACAATTAAAATGCCAAACACGTTATGCTAAAAGTACTTGTTAAAAACTGCTGGGACAAGAGAAAATGGTAAGTGCTACAGCATACTGAAATC
>JAOVVF010000029.1:8524886-8542857 GCA_028565595.1 Duopalatinus emarginatus | reverse complement strand
CTGAAGCAGCGCGCGACAAGCCTCAACATGAACTACGGGTGAATCACAGGGCCAAATTAGAATTTGCGTTAACGGCATAATTTTTTTAATCGCGATAATTTGAGATCGCATCAATGCCTTATTATCGAGTATATATATATATAACTACCATTATTAGGCATACAGTAATCCAAATAACTATGAAAAAAAAAATACAATACAATAATAATGCATGTTTTTCCTATTGGCTGACATGCTAGTTATGCATATTAAAACATAGTTAGGTTAGCATCTCTGCATAGTTAAATGAATGCATGGTAAATACTCAACAATACTACCATGGCTGATATTTGTTGCCAAGATGTTTGACTGGTGAAGCCAAACAGGCCTTATATACATTACTGCTCATTTGTCCATTGTACTGTATGTGTTGAATTTAAACCTTCTACAAATCCAGTGGATACTTAGAGATGAGGAAGAGACTTTTTTTAATTATCCTTTTTAATAAGGTGAAAGTTTATTAAAAGTCTCCTCTTTGTGAGATTCTATTCTATGAATACTTATATCACAGACTGAGACAGCTATAGAGTGATTTGTGATCATGAGCATTTTAAGCTTTTCTTTCCCACTGCCTTGGGATTAATACTGCAGGAAACTACACTGCACATCTCTGAACCAGATCTCACATCCTTTCAACAGCTTGAAGCTCAGTGCTCAAACTGCCTTCTAACGCATCTAAGGATGTGAAAGTCCCCAACACCCAGTCCATTAAAACCTTTTTGACTGCTGACAAGGCACTACAAAAGTACTTTCTAGTTATCGTGGGAATAACTGTGAAGATTTCAAATCCTGTCACTTCTCTGTACCTGTAAACCCAGAGATTTATCAGAACGCATTGACATTGTAAAGAAATATAATTAAACATAATTAAACATATCTATAATTAAACATATCATATTTCGTTTCACTGTTAAGGCTCAATAGTGAATAGCTTAATTTCTATTCACAGTTTTCAAAACTCAGTGTTATTATCAAAATCATTGTACAGCTCACTATAAAAGACCAAATTATATAACCGATGATATGCAACAAAAAAATAGCCTCTAACATTGTATTGCATTATAAGACCATGAACACATGACCACCCTCCATTTCGGTCTGTGAAAAGGTCAGTCTATAAATGTCTTGAATAAAAGAGTGAAAGTTAGGGTGCCTTTCTCATGCATGGAAGTAAATGGAAAATGTCTGCAAAGTTAATTTAACATTTGTCAGAGGCCAGGCCTTAGCTCCCTCGGTAGGGATGTGTTAGTGTGACCGTTTCAGTCTCATTAAGTGCTTCTTATGAGAAATGACTTCCATTGGCTGGGTAAGTGACTCCAGTCATAACATTATGAGTTTGATTAAGAATTGCTGGGTGAACATCACATGGTAATGGAATTTGGTGGAAAATCGCTCGTAACAAATCGGCCAATACATCATGCAGGCTAGGTTAATTAGATGCTATTATGTAAACTAGCCATGTGCAAAAGAAATCATTACACTTCATTCAGACGGCCCCTTAATCTAAATTTTCAGCGCGTTGTTCTTACTTTGTTAAGTTGTCACCAAATCCATTAGCTGTTTCTTACTTTTAGTTTCTGGCATAGATCATGAAAGTTATCCCAAAGATATCTGAGAAGAATTGGTGTGACTGTGCATTTTGCTTTGAAAAAAGATGATAATAATAATAATAATAATAATAATTATAATATATAATTATATATATAATATATATATAAGCAAATGCCCTTATGCAGAATAACTTGCAGAGGTGCCATGTATTCTCTATCAAAAATGTCTGCATGCTTGTTCTGTAACCTGCAGTAATCAGAGACATGGAAGAGCGTGGAAGCAGCACTATTCACACTGGAAGCCATGTCACATGCCAAGAGCTGCAATGTGCTCTGAGAAGAGAAATTTGAGATATTCATTAGGTCAGGAAATATTTTCGAGCTAAAACCCAAGACAAGTTGTTTTAAATAGATTAACTAAGTCATATTTCAAGTGCTTGGTGAAGATGTAGGTCTTTAGTATTTGTTTGACAATAGCTGTTAGGACAGCCAGGGAAACTTCGTTCCATCACCTGAGTGTCAGGGTTCTTGATACATGTCTTCCTTGTACCATGATAGATAGTGGGTCTTTGCAGGCAAACTTTAGTGTTTTAAATCTGCTATGGACAACTACAGGAACAGTGGAGAGAATGTAGCAATGGAGTGATTTGGTAGAACATAGGGAGGTTGAAAACAAGTCTTGCAGCCACATTCTGGATGAATAGTTGGATGACACACAAAGACGGGTCATACAGGACAGGAGCGAGTTTCAGTAGTCCAGACTTAAGATGACAAGGGAATGAACAAGCACCTGAGTCACCCCTGTGGATAGAAATGTCTGGCTCCAGTGGCCAGATGTTGTAAAGGAGAAAGCAGCAGTCTAATGATGGGAGGTGAAACGGATAGATATGGACAGTGTCAGATGGTGTGATGTGAGAGTCCAGGGAGATCACAAGATCTTGAGATGGAACGGCATCTCCAAGGATGTACAACAGTCTTGTGATATGTCATGTCAGAAGAGATTTCTGCCAGACATACAGAGACTCATGCAAGGATTTGAGTGTCTAAGGGACAGTTATTCAATGTAAATTATTTTTAAAAATCATGTTATATCCAGGTAGTTGAAACATAATAAATGGATAAAAAGTTTTACCCCAGTAACCAGTACCATTTAGGTACCTCTTTTTTTTTCAGAGTGTATAGTTTACAGGCTTGTTGTTGATGCAGATCATTTGCATCTGGCAAATTGGGTTTTTGTCTCCTTGCAAACGGAAATCCTTCTAATTTGTTGACCTTTTCCAACAGCATGTAATAGAAACACATTACCCATTACATCACTTTGGCCAGGTCCAATTTAATTTATTTTATTTGAGACAAATTCATTGGATTTCAGTTAATCTTGGTCCCTCTTTATGTAAATTCATTATTTACATTCATTTTGCATCTTAGGATAAAACCATATTAATTCCATTACACAAGTTGGGAGATCAGATCTCTCACAATTTGCTAATGAGCTGTGATTAGAGTGGACGCTGCACCTCCAAAATCTCATTTAAATGATTCAAGGCCTGACTTCTAAATTATGCTGTGGAGCACAGAAATTGTAAAAACCGATGGATCTGTGAAAATCATCCTTCCAACTAAATGAATTCCTACAAGTCTATCATTGTCTTAGACATTGATTGGCTGTATTGTCAGATGATGCTCTGGCTTAGAAGCAACAGGGACAGACAATATAAACCACGCTGGCAGTGTATCACTGCACTGTACGGCTATAATGCCTTGGGCAAATCTGCTAGTAATTCAATCTATTTCAGCAGTCTCAACGACTGAAGAAGCTGTGAGCCCACTTGACATTCAGGAGTGGAGTGGGGTTGTTGCATCCTTTTTTGCTAAACAGAACGTCACGCTTTCTACTCCATCAACAACTTTTAGAAACAAATGCCGAATATCCCCAAAGCAGCTATTCACTTCAACGCTTGGCACCAAAGGTGGATGAAAGATTTTGTGTTGCTTGTTGTGTGCGGGTATGTAAAAGAAGATGTGTGTTATTGAGACACTTGAAAGCCCTTAGATGTCGTATAAAGAGGTAAAAATAGGTGTATATATATGGGGCATGATAGATAAGTGACCATGAAATGTTGGCATGGATGGGAGATTTGTTCAGGCAACTTGTTGAAGGAGCATTTGCATGGTGGTAAAAAAAAAAGTTTGGGATGCAAATTTTCTACAATTTTCTGTAGGGATGCCTGGATTTTATCTCCTCGGATTTTTGCTTTCTATCATAACAAAAAATGGCAAAGTGGAAGAAGTCATTTATGTCCACTTTTTATCTAGCACTTTTCCCTCAAAGCACACAATTTTGAGCACCCAAATTCAGCCTATTCATACCTAATAACTGACACTTTGGGCTCTGATAAGAATACAATTGCCTTTCAGTTCATTCAGAAAATGCCAGGACATTACGGATATGTGGAATACAACAGCCAGGTTATGAAACATGATTCCATTCCCCTGTCACTATTTTCAGAATAATAAATCACCATGAATGTGTTTTTCAATTGTATCTAAAGAGCTGTCATGTCAAGAAGTGCTATTGTGCACTCATAGCCAATGATAATGGTGGTGGTGGTGGTGGTGGTGGTGGTGCCATCAAGATAATCACTTCATGTGTAAATGGTAAGGTCTTTACAAACATCCACTTGCACCCTGGACTCTTTTTTTGGATTTTAACAATTACATATTGCATATGCACAAAAGGCACAGTTCATACAAATCGGCACTTAGTGGTATTATAAATATAATTGTATAATGTTTATTACATAATGTTCATAACTAAAAGTAGCACTCATACAGCTTTTTTTAACATTTCTATTTAACTGGAATTTAACTAGATAACACTAATGTACTTAAGGATAATGCAAACAAGGTTGGTGCAATTACACACATTATGTACACATAAGCACTTGGTAATTTTTGATTATGAAAATTCTAATCGGATATTACAGGTTACACTCCAAATTAACTGTTTCCCCCCTGAGTGAGACACATATTCTTAATATCAGAAGCAAACAATAAAAAATGAGGCTTGTATAAATATCTAATTAAGACAGACATTATGGCATTATATAGTATTCATAAGGCTACAATAGCAAGATATGTAAATACTATATTCTCTTTCACTTTCATTATGTTCCTTACAGCTTTATTTCCTGACTTCTTCCTCAAGATGACTGATAACTAAATTTGATCATGTATCTTAAATGATGGACACATCCAAAGTTAATGTCCTTTTGACTGTCCAGACATTTGGCCTAGCAGAGCCATGCTGTGTCATGTCTTATTAATATCCTTTACTCTGCTGTGCCCCTTGTACACAGATTAGAAGGTAATTAACCTTTAAAGTAGGATACTGGACAGACATTAACTATTTACTGCTCAGCAGGGTATAATAGCCCTCCCCTTCCTTCTGTATATCCCCTTCTCACTTTCTCCTTCTCTAATATAAACCACAATATACATACGCATTGGCATTAATATGTATTAATACATAATGCATACATAACACAGTAGTCTTTATTTCACAGCACAGAAATTATATAGTGCACAAATAGTTATTCATACTAGTGATGTTCCACTGAGGGTTTAATACTTATCTTATGCATTGTTATACATTCCTTACACTACACCTTTCTGTAAGATATACAGATATAAGTACTTACCAGGTGCTGAAGTGATTTGCCTCATACTTACTATGCTTTTACACATTCAACTTGCATCAACTATTGTTTGGAATGATTACACCATGCTTTCCTGAAAACCATAAATATTAGTTACTACACTGTAAAATGTAGCATCACTATAATTCTACATGTTATATTAAAATTGTAAGTTAATCAGTTACCGTTAATAAGCACAATGACTAAAACATTAGCTATAAATATGTTGTTAAGAATCGATCAAACTCAAAGTAGAGTCCACACCACAATTACAGGGAGATTCGCATGAAAGAAGCCCCCTGTATATTTATTTGTAGCTCCTGTTAGGATGACGAAATCTGAACCAAAAAAATACGCTACATACCTTGACGTATGTGTAATCAATTGCTTTGCATGTGATGCTGGAGGCAAGCATATTAGTGGAATAGCGATTTCACACTGAATGTTTATCTTCAAATCTCCCACATTGCAAGGAATCCAGGCTTGTTCTCCATATAGTGAGGAACACAATGCACATTGTTGTGTGTTGTTTTGTTACAGCTGAGTAACCGTGTGCGGATACTCTTTTTCATTTTTATAGTCATTATTATTTAGTACCCTGAACCTGTGTTTCAATACAGGTGGATGAGCATACGAATATATATTTTCCCCGATAAAAACACTGACAGCAGATCAAAATCCATCCAAACAGGGTTTCACATTCAACACGGCATGACGGTTTAGAGAGAGGCATGACTTAGGTTAAAAAAATTGGAGAAGGACATCTAGGATACAATCAGGCTCACCCACAGAATGAGTCATAAGTATCCCGCTATTATTATAATCACTATTATTATATGAGAAGATGAATGTTTATTTTTATTGACTTATTTTTGTTTCTCTGCTCAACATACAACAATAGTAATAGTTCAATATTTATTTTCCTAATCTGCAGACATAGCTGGAAAGCACAGTGCATGCTTAGCTCCACTGTTTGCAGTACAATTAGAGTGGATGCTCACATCATTATCTTTATCACTATAGTTATAGTTAACATGCCTGGTGTGAGTGGCTCTTTGTACTGGCTACCAGATTCACAGCAATTCAAATAGAAACTTCTACTTCTCACATATGCAATACATGGTCTAAAGATTTTAGTGACTGTTCATCATTATTATTATAACTGTTCATCATATTCATCATTATTATTATTAGTAGTTGTATTAGTAGTAGTAGTAGCAGTATTGTTGTCTGCTGCTAGTTGTTTGTTAGTTTGTTTATTACCTGCTAAATATATAAATATCTGCTTAAATGAATCCTACTCACACATAAATGGAAGGTCTCACACATAGCTGGTGGTTGTCCCTCAGCGTCGACACCCCCTCTTACCTCAGGATATAGAGGTGCTGATTATTTGCCCTTCAAATCAAGGCACTGCTCCACTGAATGTCATTATCATTTTTATGACATTTATAATGCACACATATATCACAGCCCACCACTCTGACACATGCATTACATTTACAGCATGTAAACCTTGTCGAGACCTTTTTAAACCCTCTGATTCGACCCACAGCAGGGCCAATCATGCATGGTTCTGCTCATACATACACAAACATGTAGAGGAGACAGAGCGTGGGAGAGAGAGCGAGAGAGAGAGAGAGATTTTCCTTGTGGAACTTATTATGTGAGGAAGTTCATAGAGAGACTGCAGGCCACATCTCAGGTGCATGGCAGTATGACCAGGAGTCATGTTTCATTCATAGATTAGCAGCCTTACATTCTCACCTTTTCACAGCCACTACTGGAGCAGACCAAGAACAAGAAGCCGCAAACAAAGTGAAAGGATAAAAATGGAGACACTCACTGAAAGATAGGAGCTGTACACTACGTGAAGAGCCAAATAGAAATGAAAGAGCAAGCTGTAAGAAAGAGGGAGGAAGCACTAAGAAACAAGAGTGTATGTGTATTCTCTTCCTGACCCTCACAGAAATCTCACTTGGGGAATCAATACGCAGGAGAGATTTTGGATTTCATGTTAATAAAATTGGGAAAGAAAACTGAAAACTAGGCTTTAGGAGACTTGGCTTATGTAAATCTGAACTGAATACAAAATGTACTCACACTTGTAATTTGTAACAATTTGCATGATTCAGTTTCGTATGTCTACACAGACACTTGCCAAGGCAAAAACTACACAGTTGCAGGTGTTTATTTAATAACCAAGTAAACAAGTCCAAAACACAGTCTAAAAGTGATGTCAGGAACATGCAGAAGCAGGGTAAGGCAAGGTATAAAGAGGATTTCAGAGGCTAGACTAGAATCAGAATCTCAACCAAGGCACAAGTTCAGATAACCAGGATTAGAGAGTTTATAATAAATAAACAGCTTAGTACAGGCTCACACAGACAACCAAATATTTTCACAAAAGGAAAAACAAAACTTAAACTCTAGAGACTGAGAACAAATGGGAAATGCAGTACTTAGACTGGGCACAGCTATCTTGTCTGGCCATAATGGATTTTGGGAATCAGTGTTTCCCACTGTCCTTACTAAATGCAAAGTTAAAAGGTTATGGCTAGGAATAAAGGAAAGTTAGTTTCTGTACATTTCCCTACATAACATTTTTAGTTTTCTTCAGAATCTTACCACTTTGCATTTCTGTTCACGTTCTGCGCGATCCGACTCTTTCAGACATATACACTAACTCTCACCTCTCTTTTCCCCGTTCCTCCATGGCTAAAATGATTACAGATATGCTGACAAGTGACCTTCAACATTCAATGTATTAATGATACACCTACTTAGTGATTTTGATCAAGTCCACTTCACATGGGGTGTTATTCTTAATTACAGTAATAAGATAATTAATAACAACACTTATAAGGTCACAACCTCTTGTCGCAGGATGGCCATTTAACAAGCAGGGTACACCATAAAATACTTAGACACAATAATGTGTAGCTCATCTCCGCTCATTCCCCAGCTCTTCCTTCCTTCCCGCCCCCAGGGCTGAATGACGGAGTGCCCTTGCTGGGTAATTATATTAGGTTTGGTGATGCGGGGTCATAAAACTTAAAGTAGTCTACCTGGAAATTGGCTATCAGCTGGGCTGTGCGTCTTGCTGTCATGTCAGAGAGCATTCTCAGCCCAGGGTCCCTGAGCCTCGTAAATATCACCATCATGCAAAATAAATAGAAATAAACAAATAGCACTAAATCACCCGCTTTACTAGCGTGATCCCAGGCTGCACATGGTTGTGGTTTTTTGGCAAGCTGCATGGTCAAAGCAATAATATACACTTTATTGTCATCATAAAACCCTTCACCATCCCACATGATCTTCAGCAACCCTGTTCTGAAAGATGAGTAGGAATCGATGACTAGAAAAACAATCCTTCATTTCTAATGAGGCTATCTGTTCAGTCATTTTGGAATATTTGACATGCATTTGAATGTTAGGACATTTTTTGAGTGCTCTGATTCTCTCCTGTGCTTGTTCTCCTCTTCAAATGTGCACACTAAACAGGTCCAGCTGGCTCTCCTCTTTCCAGATGTTTTCCACAATGCTAGGGAAAATTTAATAAATCAGGTCAATAGGGTACTGTGGCAAAATGGAGATCTGATGAGGTTATAGTGCCTGGTTCTGATCCGAATTTGTTTAGGGGCCACTCACCATTGATTTTAACACTGCCCCTGTTCTTGTATTATACAAATTTTATGTTAATATGATACAATGCCAGAAGAAGCGTGGTCTGTTTTTCATTTTGCACAATTTATAGGTTTTGCTGTAATCCCTCCCCCAGGCTTTGTGTCTCAAACAAGAAAAGGAAAAATTCCTGCTTCCTGTCAGCCATTCGCTTCTATTAGTCGGAGCTTCATGGGAAGGGAAGCAATTACAAAATACACTTGATATTCTCTGGCAGTCTTGAATGCCTTTCTGGATAAGGGGTCACCATTTTTAAACACAGGCTGTTGAACTCTGTGGAATCCTGTTTTCAAGCACATATTCACACACAAACTGACACACATACACACACACTGGATGTCCAAAATCTAGAAGCATATAAACATGTTTACTTCTCCACCACGTCCATCTAATGACATACAGGACACCTTCACTGGGACACTCCATCCAAAAGCATGATCCTATGACCTTACTGGATCTGTAGGCATCTATGATTTACTTGTAATATGGCTGTCAGTTATTCCCATTGATGCAGAACAATAGGAGTATGGTTTTCCCAGCAGTCTTTGTCAGAAACACACCTGAGTGAAGGTGGTTATCTATTAAATTACAGTTAATAGAGATCATCCACAGCAGATGACTACTGCTTAATATTTATGCTAATGAATGAAATTCTGTATTTAGCTAATTCAGGGTAGCTAAGTGCCCAGTATATTAGATTAAAATCGCTGTTACCAATGCATCAATCAGATTAATACTGAATAGTAGAGGAATATGTTTATTCTTGTTAGGGGTCGGTCTATTCTCTCTGCCACCACCAGAGGAAGCCAACCCAGTCAGCGTGGCACCACCAGGGGCCAGGCAATCCCCTTTGTCGCCACCAGAGGGAGCCAGCCTACTCCACCGGTTGCCCCTGGGGGGCGGCAGAGTTGTAGTTCCAGATGGCGTTGTGGCACTGCAACTCCCAGGGGGCCCAAGGGCAATCAGGGCGGACGAGGAGCACCTGGCTGAAGCTCTATTTAAGTTGAGACTCAAGCTGGGCTCCCCGTTACACCCTTAGACTTTTGTGCTTGCTTGCACCAGGTAAGAGTACAAAGACAAAGATTAAAACAAAGAAGAACAAAGAAAAAATTAATAATAAGAAAGAAACAAAAAAAGAGAGAACAAAAAAAGAGGGGAAAGGGAAAAGTGGAGAAAAGAAAATAAATAAATAAAAGAAAAAGAAAAGAAAAAGGCGTAAAATATACCGGTCATGGTAACGCGGAAACCGTGACCCGGAAGTGGCAATAAGCGGCCGCATCAGTGTGTGATGGTCAGCGTCACATTTATGTTATTCCCCCTTTCTTTCACATAAACATTCTTTTGCTTGGGACCGCATAGAAGTGGCTTTTCCGTTTGTCCTTTTACCCTCTTATCTTTATTTCATTCCCCTGTACAATCAAGTGGCCTTGTGGCGCATCAGGCTAAGGCTGTACTCCAAACTCAGATGAGTGTTCCTCTAACCATAATTTGGCGTCTCTCGCCATGTGTTTGGGGCGCATTGTGTTGTTGGACGAGGCCAGCCCAAACACAGGAATGCGTGTAACTCATTAGAAAGGATGCACACACAGCATTCACACTTCAGAGACATTTGTAGGCATACAAGGAATGGCAGCTAAACAAACCTCATACCATTATGATGCCACTACCAGGGTATGTATTTTGCAAAGGCTCAATTTTTTGCCACTTCAGTGGCAGCCATTTATGTGTATGTCCAAACCAAGTTAAAAAATACACAATGAGAATGATTAAAAATGTAGGCACACAGTTCATGTGAAAGATCTCACATGAGTCAATACCTCATAAGAAAAATAGAAAAACTGTCAAGGTCAGTGTTGAGTGTAACTCATGTTTGGAAAAACTCCACCTTGTGCAGATAGTTGTAGTATCCTGTGTACCACAGTGGTGTAACAGGTAACACTGTCACCATACAGCTCATTAGTTCACTCCTGAGCTGTCTGTGTTTTACTTTTTTTCATGTTTGTGAGGATTTTCTCCAGGTCCTTCTCCCTAAAACATGCTGATAGGTCAAGTGATGACTCTAAATTGCACCTAGCTGTAAATGTGTATGAATATGTGTGTGGATCCTGGGTGTATTTCCCAGGTAATCTTGTGGTTACTGTGTTACAGTGTCTGTGTCTGTGCTTGGGCAAGACTCCTAACACTACATTGGCCTACCTGTAAACTTGTAAGTCGCTCTGGAAAAGAGTGCCTACCTAATGCCACAAATTTAAATGTAAATGTATTTCTGACTCAACCCCACTGATTGTGGTATATTCTTTGGCTTCATCACAACCCTGACTAAAGAAGAATGAATGAATATATTCATATATATAGTCTGTCTTTACTTACCTTGAGGTCTGTGTGTAATTTCAGTTTTAACGTCTTGCTATTTAACTCTGAATATGACTTAGCTCAACTCTGAATACAGTCCTTTGTAATTATATTTCTAAATAGTTTTGGGGTTTGGGGTTGCTTTTCTGTATGGGTGCTGTTCAGGTTGCTTTCTTATAGCTATAATAAGTTTATTTATTATTTTGTGCACATTCAGCACAGACTTGAGGTGATATAAAATCATTTGTTGGTAAAATAAACCATTTTATTGTACCCTACACTTTGTATAAATCTCTGCACACATGTGGAATGGACTATTTCATCGCTTTTGGTGTTCAGTGACTAAATTGCTGGTGGAATTCATTTTGCTATACTCTCTTTTGGAAATAGGTCAGTGCTGATATTAATTCAAAGAGCTAAGGCAATTCCTGTGTTGTACCCCATACCCTTTCTAAAGCTTCTGCATGACGCCCACACTTGTGCGACAAACCGTCTAATGGCTTGTGGGGACAGATTTGCAGTACTGTATTCGGTGATATGTGTATGTGTGTGTGATCTCTATTGGACATTGAGCATGCCTAGAGGAGGTCGGTTAGGGAAACATTATCATATCAGGAAAAGCATAACTAAAGGCTGTATTCATGTCACATAGCAGGTGGCAGGTTTTTGTCCTTTGCTGTCAAATGTAATATAACGTAATTGAAATGGAAGAGATTATTGTAAAATGAAAGATAAGAAGCAAACAAACAAAAAAAACCTACTAGGTATAATGTAAACAGTAGCATGATAATACGCTGTATGAATGAGAAGCTGTGTGTCCTTTCCCTCCATTTTCTTTCTATTTTGTGCTGATAAATAAATGTAATATATGTGCAGGAGGCAGCACACAATAAAAGAAGGGCCTGGGTTTAATTTCCAATCCTGGTTGGTCAAGGGTCCTTTGCTGTGTTTGCGTGTTCTCCCCATGTCTGCATCGATTTCCACCAGGAGCTCTGGCTTCCTCCCACATTTTGGTGAATTGAAAATTACCCCTAAATTACCCTGAGGTGTGAGTGTATGTTTAAATGAGCATGTGTGTCTTCTGTGATGGACTGGTTACCTGGCTGGAGCTTTTCCTTGCCCACTCCCCACCAGAATAACTGGCTTAGATAATGAATTAATTAACTTAATGTGAACTTGATGTAGCCACAACTAGCCACTACATCACAGTTATAAAAACGTTCTGTATTTTAACCTTCAATAAAATAATTTGTTTATTCAGTCTGCTCTCCTGTTTGGTGAGATGATGACCAGCTCTGATCCCCTATGGTTAGAGGTCATTTTGCATGTTGTTAAGTGTTGCAATCAGGCATTGTCTCTTATTGACATGCTGTCTCCTCAGATGATTGTGCAAACAAACAAAAATCTAGTTTACTTTACCAACACTAATGCAATTAATTAATTTATATTTTATATGTATGCATTTATTTTATTTTTTACTTATAATACTAATAATTTCATATTACTACTACTACTACTACTACTACTACTACTACTAATAATAATAATAATAATTATTATTATTATTATTCTTATTCTTATTCTTCTTATTATTATTATTACTATTACTATTATTATTATATTTACAGCTTAAAAAATTTTTTTAGGATAAATCAAAACAGTCCAACTGTGGCGTGAGCTTAATACTGCTTCTCTTTCAAGCTGGTACTGTGCAATAAAAATGGGCTTAAACTCACGGTCAGAATCATTCATACCCAATATATGTCTCTCCTTTCACCAGACCTTGCCTCTGTGTGTAATTCTCAATCCTCACATAACAGTCTAAGTAGCAACTGAGTCACTAGTTATGTCTTAAAACAGATGTGCTCCATTTCTGTATTAACTCCTCACTGTGTGCACCTAATTCAGCACTGAATAAGATCCTTAGTGCATAGTGCACATCTTTAATCCTCAACTGGCAGAGTGTTAAGACGCACATGTACCGGGTCAAAAAATGCAGTATGCAGTTTTGAAGGAATCCCACATATCACTTCCACTTCACCTCTTTCAGAGCAAAAGGTTCTCAGCCTTCTGCCCTGCTAGTCCTCTCCCACTAAGTCTCCTTGGGTGATTGTGTGCTCTAATAAAAGTTAATTATCTCTAAGTGCCATCTTACATGGTTAGACTGGCTGCTAAGCCATGCTACAGTGATCTTACGCCAAGGTTGTGCATTCCACAGTCAGGCTGATTAAATACATCTACATGAGGATTACCAAACTCTTCACAAAGACTCAAACACAAGCATAATAGCTTTATTATCCTTCTGAAAGCTCTACGACCTGAGAGAGTGGCAACAGTGCAGTCCATTGTTTCTGTACATGAAGCATGCTGTGAGGCGACACTGTATAACACAATACACCTCTTTTATATTTCATATTAATCACAATATACTTACAATGCTAACAAATAGTGCTATTGTATAGACCCGCTAATAAGGGGAGGAGTATGTGTGCAGCTGTGCTACATTCAGTGTTATCTCTGAAAACTGCAGAAATACAAGTGAGGAAAGCAATGCGCAATTACACTTTAATACACTTTAATGTGTTTACTGCTGATAGCAACAATTACCTGTGCTTTTAGCGCTGTCACTATGGGTAGGATTGCTGTAGAGGGGGAAAAGCATTACTATCTGGCAACATGTCTATATAATAGGAATAATAACTATAATACATGTTGTTGTTGTTGTTACTGTTATTTCAGTTAATGTTGTTGTTTATATTTTGCACACAATTTATTTTCTGCTTATAAAGATATTTACAGAGGCACTTTTTTTTAAAAGAACAGCACGGTGGTGCTGCAGGTAGTGTGTGTGCTACACAGTTTTAAAGATCTGGGGTTGTGGGTTCGATCCTCACTCTGGTCTCTGTCTTTCAGGGGTTTTGTGTGTTCTTTCTGTGTCCCCATGAGTTTTCACCAGGTGCTCCGGTTTCCTCCCAAAAAGCATACATGGTAGGCAAATCGGATATGCTAAATTGCCCCTAGGTGTGAGTGTGAATCCCCCCCAACAGGGTTTCAATCAATCGCAGGGTACTACACACACACATTCATTCACACACTTACACCTAGGGCCATTTAGCACATCCAAAGGAACAGGTGTCCATCCAGGTTGCACTCCCGCCTTGTGCACATTGTTCCTGTAATAGAATTGCATCTCTTTTCAGCTTTGTCTTAATGAGATAATCTGACTCCATTGCGTTATTTAATATATTTAGAAATATAAAGCTAAGCACTTCTATACTCCCTGGCTCAAAAGCAAAACACCTTCCATAAAGGTTTAGCAGTTATTAAAAAAAAAAAAAAAAAAAAAGATTGCTGACACAACTGTGATATTCTGGAGCCGACAGGGTTGAGTACCCAGGCCTTCAGTAGTGCAGTCCAAGAGATAGGAAATGTCTGCTACCTGAGCAGGAAGCAGCAGCAGCACTCATACTAATAAGGTACAGGCCAGAGTCATCCAGCCAGAGGATTTATGATCCAGTTTGGAGGTCATCCAATCATTTATACATGCTCTGCAGGAAACATTAGATGAGCCCCAAACATCACTGTACAGGGTTATCTAAGGCTTAGTCATCCAAGCATTGGATTCTGAAGTTCCTAGTTAAAAGTGATAAAATATAGATAACTGAGGTCAACTTGTAACACGGATTAATGAAGTTCATGCAATTGGGGCACATGTTGCTCGACTATTTAAATCCAAGTCTTAGATTTTATGTTTTGATTTATACCCCCTCACCACAGATAAACGCCTGAATATCTCTAAATTGGAATTCATACAGTGTAAGTGAAGCAACGGCTTGGTTTATGGTCCCAGGGACATCTCACACATTTGACAGTCTGGCTAGACAGGTCAGCTGACTCCATCTCAAATCAGGGAATGAGGCTCGATGGCTGCTGTATGGATGTAAAGACCTTTATTTTAGTATTGGGCTCTTTCTTTTATTTTCCACTTCACCAAAGCATAGACTTCACACCATCTAATAAAACCACGGGTCATTATTTTGTCCCATGATACACAGGGATGTGACACACATTTAAGTATGAGACTTACAGTTCACCTTTGTTTCTTACCCTGGTGTAAATGCTGGCTTAACAACTTTTATATTGCCGATACATAAGGGAGCCATTTATCATGCATATGTTTGGATGAATATTTTATCACCCTGTTAGCATTCTAATTATTACTAGCTACTGGCTATCACTTTTTGTTATGAAAACATAACAATAGATACAGTACCCTATAATAAAATACATATACATAATTTGACCACCTAATCAAGTATTAATATTAATATATAAAGAAATGTATATTTAATATTAAAATTAATATTGTTAACAAACGTATGCACAATAGCATATCAGAAATAACTATTTAATGATATAAATAAAAAAATCGGACTTACTAAAGTAAAATGTTCTTGCAATTATTAGATGACATATACTGGATAGTACATAATTGACTATTTTTCCGACATTTGATGCTATTGATTTTCTATGCCATGTGGGTTCAGTAGCAATGGGTGGCTAATTAATTAGCTTAAATGAGGCAGGTAATTACACTATAAATGTATCAAGGCAGAAATACCGCCCCCACATGTGTTTAAAGTTACCTTGCTATTAGCTGTGAAGCATGCCAGGCATGATGCTGAATTAACTCCATGGTGTCCTATCACATTAATCACTTATAAACACTTCATCATGCTAACCTCACTCATTAAATGGGTTCATCTTTCAAAATGTGCATGCCAAAAATCCTTACAAATATCAACATCATATTCATTTTACTAAACATCGCATCTCTAGTGTAGATCAGCGTAAAATATTTAATGCTATAAAACTCAAAGTCTAAACATAGACCCCTGAAAAAGTAACATTTTGAAAAATTACAGTGCATTCAAAATAAGTTTATTCTGAATAAGTTTATAACCCAGTACTGCTGAATGCTCAATTAGAAGAGTGGATGATTTATTTTTTATGCCAACTGCTCTAATATCAGTGCCAGCTGCAAGGATTTTATTATGCGCTCGTTTTAATACATTACTGTCTCCATCGTATCAACTTACAATGAAATTTGCCAAAACAGCTTTAAGGCATGAATTCCACAAGACCTCTGAGGGTATGCTGTGGTATCTGGCACCAAAACATTAACAACACATGACTAAATCTTAGGCTCCCATAACTCTGATGCTGATTCACTGGTTCACCTTCCGTGGACTGCTTTTGGTAAAAACTAACCACTGCATACCAGGATCATCCCCCAAGACCTGTGGTTTTGGAGATGCTCTGACCCAGTCATCTATTCATCACAATCCAGCTCTTGTGAAAGTCACTTGGATCAAATAATTACAGTGGCACCTGCCAAGGGATAGAATATTAGGCAGAAGGCGAACAGCCAGTTTATGAAGTTAAGCTGTTGGAAGCCAGAGAAATGGGCAAGCATAAGGATCTGGGCAACTTTGACAAAATTCTATTCTAGAATTTTTTCTAGTATTCTATTTTTTTTTATTGTGCACTCATTTTAATACCTAATTATCTCAACAGTATCAAATTGCACTGAGATTTGTAAGGTAAAGTTATATAACATTTTTGAAAGAAATCTTCTATGTCAGTGCTTAGTAAGAGTCAGAGGTAAAGCCTGTATTTTCTGATAGGGAAAAATCTATAGCATGGAGGCATTAAAGGCTTCTCTGTAAGTTGACAAACTGTGTTTTTCTCACTTATTGCCTTAGAGACAGAAAAAGACAACGAGTTTACTGTTTATACAGTTATAACATAAGTGATAACTTTTGTGTACATTCTACTTTTCTGAATGTAGTTATAACTGATGACATCTATGTGTGATTTTTAAATAAATAACTTGGCTTAACTTTGCTTTGGCACACTGCTGTGGTATAAGAGTAATAAATCACTATTTGCTGCCATTATATAATAATTACCTTTGTACCAGTAACACACCATCCAGTTGTTAATTATTTTTCTGTAGCATCACAGTTGCAAACAACCCAGCAAAAGCCATGGTGCTGCCCAGAAGATAATTGGAAAAGAAGGAAGCACAGCTAACTGTAATGAACTATCCTAATCCTAATCTCACCCCAGGCAGCTATTCTGTAAGATTTAAGGATCTGGATCAAAAGGTCAGTGATATGCCTTAACACCTGTTCGACATCACGTAGGATTTTTTTTTTTTGTTGTTGTTGTTGTTGTTGTACATAGTTGATATACAAAGTCTCCACAGAATATTTAAATTCTGTTAACTTTTTCAATCTTTAATATGGTATACCAAACTACAGCTGAAAATAAAATAGAAATGGGCATATGACTGTTTTAGAATTAAGAAATGTATGAACAACAAAATTCATTCATTGACAAACTAATTTCCAAAACATTAGATATCACAACGTGCCAATAGACCTAATAGACCTAAAGTCAATAGACCTAATGGAGGAATATCTGACAAATACTGGTCACTGCCTGCATATGAGGGCTATTCTACGTCTGATCCAAAGGATGGAGTTGCTATATTGAATCACTTTCTCTCTCTCTCTCTCTCTCTCTCACTCACACACACACACACACACACACACACACACACACACACACACACACACA
>JAOVVF010000029.1:8491374-8505987 GCA_028565595.1 Duopalatinus emarginatus | reverse complement strand
ATTGATGTAAATTTAATTTGGATGTGGGTTGTAGTTTGTTTAGTCAGTATGATCTCATATGAAATTAAATCAAAATCAAATGCTTAAGGGTGATATTCTTCATTCATTTGTTTTCAGAAACTGCATTATCCTGGTCAGGGTAATAGCAGCTATTAAGCTTGTTGCAGGAACACTAGGAGTATATGTTGGAAGGGTCACCAGTCCATCACACTAGATATACACACATTCATGGTTTTGGAAATATGAATATGAAGAGAACATGTGAAACTTTTTACAGACGCTAATCTAAGCCAAACATCAAGCTGGACACCCTGGAGATATAAGGCAGCATCACTACCTAAAAAGACATCCTGGTGACTGTTTCTCTTATAAAGCACTGGCAGTTTAATGCAAATTAATTACATCATAAGCATGCTATAGAAACAACAGTAAAGGAAGTCAGTATATAGGAAAAATAAAGAAAAGGTCTGCTATTTTAGTGGACAATAAATGACATTGCATAGGAGGAAAATCACCAGTAGACAGAAGATGCAGCTGCTAAACTAATTCCTGTATTCATCCTAACATTTTAAAGATCCCTGATAAAGATATTTGTCAAGCAAGATTCTCAGTATACAGAGTTATGTTATACATGTGCTTAATCGTTTATTCTGAGCAGATTAACCAGACTACTGAAATGGCCTGCGTTTGTAAAGTCTGTTCTTTCAAGTGTGGCAGGTATTTGCTGGTTTGACACTAATTTGGCATGTAGATAAAACCTATTTGTATAAAATATTCATCTTTCAACCTGCAACACTAGGATACAAAACAAACTGGTATAGTATGTCACTGTTAACTGGCATGATTTTAAAACAAGAAGCAATAAATAAATAGTTTAGAGTAATATAAATAAGAAAAACTGTAATAAATATCTACTGATAGACAAATATACTTAGATGAAGTACTGCCTCTGAAGCCATAACTCCTTCATGCACAAGAAGATATAAAAATTTTAAAAATGTGTTGATGTGTAAATTGGGTGTGTTACCATATGTGTCATTTAAATATCCTCATTCCATCAACTTACCTCTTAACTTAATACTTAATGACCAAACATTTAAAGGCTCATTTTTGATTTTCTTATGATCATCATTGACATATTTAGCATTTTATTTACACTATTTACTGTGTCTAACATTAGAAAGTAAAACTGTGTTTTATTGCAACGCAATGCAAATAAAAAAAAAATAACAACAATTTCAATTTATTTAAAATCCTCATTGGATTTGAACCACCTCAGTGCAATATTGGTAGTATGATTATGATCAACACTGTCCTGTTGGAAGATGAACCCTGACTTGAGGGTTGCAAAAAATATATATTTTTCTTCTATGATTGTCTTGTATTTGGTTCCATCTACCTTGTTCTCAACCATGACTAGTTTCCTAGTGCTTGCTGTTGAAAATCATTTCCACAACATGACATAACCACCTGTAGTGATGGTGTGCCCTAGATATTGTCCAGTGTTAGGTTTCCATCAAATATAGCCAGGGCCAAAAAGATGACTTTTGGTCCCATCAAACCAGAGAATCTTTTTCACGTTTGCTCAATTTCTGAAAGGGATTTTTTTTTTCCTTATTTTCTTAAAATAATGGATTTTTCCCAACTGCTCGGGTTGTGGTTAACTGTGAACATTCACTCCATCTAAGCTGTAGAATCTCTCCAGCTCCTTCAGAGATGTCCTTGGCCTCTTAGTTGCTTCTTTGATTAATGCCCACTTTACTCAGTCACTGGATGTCATGTATCATCTAGGTACCATTGTGGAGTAATACGTTCAGGCCATTTGCCTGGTGTAAATTGAGATAACACCACAAAAGGACACAGGCAGGGACATGGGTGTGTATTCTTTACATTCTTTTTTATAAATAGTGGATTTATTGGTGCTCTGCAGGATGTTAAAACCTTGGTCTTTGTCTTTGCCTAATCCTAATTGAGAACAGTTTCCCAGAATGGTTTTTGATGAGGGGTGAATATTTATGTAAGACACTGTATACACAACAATGCCAAATTCTTATGACATCCATGTGATATTTTGTGAATAAACATTAAGGTTAAGCTGTAAGATATTTCACAGGACAGCGGTGGCTTATCAATTAATGCTACCAAGCACTACCAAGCTGCCACTGTTGGGCTCTTGAGCAAGGCCCCTAAGTGTATCTGCCCATATTATGGCTGACCCTGTGCTCTAACCCCTAACAAGCTGGGATACATGTAAAAAGAATGTCACTGCGCTGTAATGCATATGTGACAAATAAAGGATTTTGTTCGTCATAGGCGTTAAGCATAACTCGGGGGAACGTTTACTGTGCTGTCTGGTCTTTCCTGTTGGAAATAGCTGTTACGTATCATGTGTGCAGGTGGGAGAAGGTAGGTCGAAATCTCCTTGGCGGAAAATCATTGTGAGAACAAAGAAGTATAAGGTACAGGTCTGAACAAGCCCTCAGAGCTGATGAAGACTGACACATGCTGGGGCCTCAGGGGCCTCAGGCTTCTGATTACCACAGACACCACCGATATCATCTGTCTATGGCGAGCCACCCACAGGTCACATTCAGAGTGCCTAATCTCCTTCTCTCTCTCTCTCTCTCTCTCTCTCTCTCTCTCACTTTCTCTCTCACTTTCTCTCTCTCACTTTCTTTCTCTCTCTCTCTCTCTCTCTCTCTCTTTTTCTTCTCCTGCCTTCCCCTTAGTGCTAAATTGCATTTGACCAGAAACATGGGTATACACATTAGGTCTAGCTTTGCAGCCTGGTTTATTATTCAGTTTGAGAGAAACCTCTAGGGTACTATGATACACAGCGTGTTTGCACTGCATGTATTATGTTTTTCATATTGGTCTCAGGAGAGTTTTTATTCACAAAAAAAGCTTACAAACTATTTCATTAGGGCATGGTTTAATGTAATGGATTATCATTTTTGAAGGGGGCCTGACCTGAAATTAGATTTACTCTCTATTAACACACCTCTACCTGTGTTAACCTTTAAGCACAGTGCGAGCTAAGTGAAACAAATTGACCGACTCTTACAAGCAGTCCATTAGGAGATTGAGGAAGGCTCACTCATTAAAGAGCCTAAGCTATTTATTTGTCTATTTCCTTATCAGAGGTACTTTATCTTGTGGTCACTGAGACCCGGAGGTCAATGGCATTCTCTCTCTCTTTTTCTCTCTCTGTCTCTGTCTGTCTCTCTCTCTCTCTCTCTCTCTCTCTCTTGCTCACCTTAATCTGTAAAGGCATTACACACAGAAAACTACGCATAAGGAACAACATAAATTAATTGCCCTTTCATGCTGCTGGAGGACAGGCAGGAAGAGGAGAGGTGTGAAACTCTGTACCTGTATTAGTGCTACCAATAGCGTTCTCACTGTCCTTTCCACCAAAGCCTGCCAAGTCCATACTTTAAATGATCTGAGGTGAGATGAACTTTTTCTGAATTATCATTTACTTGATTATAAAATAATGTGACTACCTAATTTGAATTCAGATTTTTTTTTGGCAATAGCACAAATACATTGTGTAGCTCTCCAGGAGGCCTAGCTTTTTTGAATAGTTAATGATTATTTAGCATAAGTGTTGTAGAAAATTTTAATTAAGGAATAAAACACAATAGAGCACTGCTGCTTTGCTCTTGATGCTTTGTTTCTGGCAATTATAAGCTTAGTTGATTCATATTTAGCACATTATTATACTGTTTTATTGCTTTTGTACAATTAAAATAATATATTATTAAAATTTTAAATTCTTTTATTCAGTCCACAAAACTGAATCTGTTTGATGGATGAGCAACACACCCATTCTTCTCCGGTTTAATTTATTCCACCTGATATTTGGTTTGTATTTTCTACTTCAGCTTTCGAGGTATTGAGATAGAACAAATGCTAACATGTCTGACATAGTAGGAAGAGTTGTGCTTGTACACAGCTTTTGGAAATGTTCACCCCTTCTTCCTCTATAACTGTTTTTTTTCAGAATTTTTTTCAAGATTTCCAGATCCTGTAATTTGGTAATTTTTAGAGCCACCACCACAAAAAAGATTGGTTAAACTGTATGTTTGATAGGTTTAATATTTTCTAAGTTACAGATTTGTTCAGAGGGTAAAAATTAACATACTAGAATTTTCAAGTATTTTACAGTTTCTTGATTTGCCCTTCATCAGCCTAAAGAAACCCTCACCCAATATCTTGAAATTAATACAACAAAAAATAAAATCAATCAATAAATAAAAACATTTAAAGAGTTTCCAGTGGTGGCAAACTTAATGACCGTTATAAAGTGGTGTTTATAGTCCCCCCCGTAAGCCTTGGAACAGCATGTGTAAAATTTTGAAAAATAGCAGAGACATTATGTCTTGCTGGGTCAGGCTTGAGATAATTCCCTTATGCAACTATATGGGGTTCCTCTCCTGCTCTAAACTTAATACAAATACAAGAGCCATGGGGAAGATTGTCACTTCATAAACTCATACACACACTCACACAGAAACACCTCTGTCTGAGACAGCAGTCTTGTCCTGGGATTAAAATGTCTGAAACACATTGGTTGGTTTTATTTGTCTGGCTAAGCACCAAACATAAATTGTGCAGCAAAAGCACATTTCAACAAAGATATCTCTAACATAAATTGGCACAATTTTTACTTGTTGATCAATACAGAAGGAAATTGAGTTAATGATCATAAAAGTGGATAGTAGAATGAAGCATATGAGCTGGTAATAAAAAATAAATCAAGGAAATTAATTGAGTGCATGGCCGATCCAGTAGAGAAAATGATTCTCTGTTGACATGGAGACTTATGCAAAGGCAAAGAGGATTGGAGATGGAAAAAGAACCAGGCACAAATACACAGCAAATCCACTGCAGATTTTTTTTCTTCTCACTCCAAACCGATTGCATATCCAGCCCCAGCTTCTACCCTTAGTTTTAGTAGACGTTTGGAAACTACGCTCAAAAACAAAACCCGTTTTTACTATTTTTTACTGTTATTTTAATCATTTATAAAAAAAAAAAAAAAACGCAACTAAGAGTATACTATGGTTATGCTTATTTTTCAGCAGCCTTTTATTTAAAACTGTACATGTCATCAAAATGGTTTGATTCCAACAAACATTGTTATTTATTGTAAACCTAACAAAATGTGACTATGGTATTGTAAGTTTCCCATTCATTCTTAACCCAGATAGTACATTACTTATAATACTCACATAGGCTACATTTAGTCACAAAATCCCTTGATCATGTTTAATAAGGTCTTAGAAATTGTGCACTTATCTTTAGTACTATTTTTATTGCCCTCTTCCTAAGCATGGAATTTGAGCGATCTCCCAGTGACTTACTAAACAATTATAATTACACCCACATGATGAAACTATTGTAACCTGTATGTGCTGCCATTGTTCACTATCAGTGGTTTTGTCTCATCTTTAAGCTTGTTAAATCAACAGCAGGTTAGCGCTTTGTCCACTCACTGACAGTGGAGTGGTGGTATCATGCTGTCTTAAATTCACAACATCTTGAGCCTCTTTCTGCCTTTTTTCACACCCCCATCATTCTCTTTGTGCCATTCATTTGCATAACATGTCTGTATGTTGGTCATTAGAATGATAAACTAGGCAGCCTCAGCTCATCCTTATTAAGCAGTTCCTAGTTTAAAGTTCATACTGTCTACCTCCTCCCCCTGGATCTCAGTCCTGCAGGCCCAGCCCACCACAGCCAACTGACATTTCCCATAGCACTACTGATGTATATCTGACCTTTGATGTTGTTGCTCTATGCTCTATTGCCAGAGGCCTAATTAAAACTAACAGCTCGTGAATCCACTGCAGCACTTCATCCCTGCTACACTTTTTCCCCCACTCCCCACTCTGAACCAGGCTTGACTAGAGGACAAATCGGGGCCTCTGCTGCTCCATCAGCTCAGAAAGCTCAATATTCCAGTGAGTGGCAATGTGTATCATTGTAGAACAAAAGTAGACAGGATTAGACTTATCCAATATAATTTCCTTCTGTTGAGACACCTCTGTGCTGACAGATGTCTGTGTGACGAGTATTCAGTATACAGAGGTTAATAACAGTATTTCAATTAATTTTCAAATTAATTAATTTATTCAGATAAATCTAGTTTACCATAATGGCTGTCAACTGATCTGCTCCTGTCTAAGAGAGAGTATAAGAATGTGTATGGAAAGTCAATTCCATTTTTTTATTTAAAGCCAGGAAAATGGTGACTACATGTACATATACATGTGATGCTGTTCATAATGAATTTCTAAATTTGCAAGATGTAGTTTCTTTCATTTAGTCGCATCAGGCATACAATATGAATATATACTGTACATTGATTATATAATGAACAATCTAGGTGAAAGTTAAACTGTTAAAGAAGTCATCTGCCCCTGTCTACCTCTAATGTACTATATTCTAGATCGGTCATTCTCAAATTTTAACTTAATGGACTTTAACTGTGAAACAAGTCATGCCATGGATCCTGTCATATATATCATATGTATTTATTTAACAGACAAACAGTAAAAAGAGCACTTTTTTACCATGTTATTTTTAAATTGATGTCTTATCCAACAGCCAGCTTTCTCCTATTATACAACTACCAACTGAGCACAGTGAAGACTTCTGTGTTCCCCTGAGACACATGAAATCAGCCAACCAATACTTTTTTTCAAACCGCTCTTCATTCTGTCATCACAGGGTAGCACATCATACTCAGAGGAAAGAGCTATCCACCCTCTTCCGCATGCATGAACTCACAGAAGTCCACAGGTGGCTAGTGTCACTGTGACTGACAGGTGAGAGACAATATGCCATACCTCCTACCTAGTGGAAGAGTGCACAGGCAGTTTTTCTCTCAGACAGATGCTTCTGACATGGCCAGGATTCAAGCCAATAATAGGGTGAACACCTTTTGAGACCCCTTAAGGTTTAAGAACTTTGATAGTAGAGGGATGTGGTTCCATAATTGTAGCAAGATTGGAAAAGTACAGGTCTCTGCCTATGTGTTATGTATAAGGTCCTCTGTGATGTTCCCTGGACTCCAATTTGAGAACTATGATTGTAGATAATGCATTATTTAGATCATGAATACTTAACACTGCAAAGATTTTTTTTTTCTTTCTTTTATTTTATAGTCAGTGAATTTTAGCTGTAGAAATAGTTTTACCTGCTTCAGGGGAAAGTACTGCAGTGGTCTTAGCTGCCAGCAGAAGGCATTTCTTCACTCTGATTGATAGTTGGACTTGTGGAGAGTTGGTATGGTTTTAAGTATTGAGTTTCTGGGGTGCAATGTTTCATAATGTGCCCATCCACTTCACATTTGATGGGAATAAAGAATAACTGAATACACAAGCAGACAATATAGCAGGTGTCAACGCACTGTCAAGCTGAGGTAACCGATTTAATCCTTGAAATAAAAAAAAAGTTAAATAAGACCATATTAATTTGTCAGTGTTTATATATTCTTACACTGCAAAATTTGTTGTGGTGCCCACAGTTTATTGTGGAGGGAAACCCACACAGCCACAAAGAAGACATGCAAACTCTACACAGAAAAGACCTTAGCCACCTGGCTGGGGTACAAAACCCAGGCCTTTTCTGCTGTGATGTGACATTGCTACCCAGTGCACCGCTATGCCACCTGCAGCATCTGCTGTTTTGGTAAAATATGAATTCTCTCTATTTTTATTCTTCTATGCACAAGACTAGCAGAAAAACCAAATTCTGTACTGACACTAACATTTTATATTAGAAACTATATTAGAAAATTTGATAGACATGAATATACACAGTGACTATTATTATTATTATTATTATTATTATTATTATTATTATTATTATTATTATTAGCATTATTAGCATTATTGTTTTTATTATTAGAATTATAGTAACAATTCCAATAAATCCTGTAATCATAATCCATTACGGATGCATTTATAATGCACTACAAGAAATAAATAATACCTACCGACTGCCATAAGCCGGTATAATTACTCAGAAGTACATACATACATACATACATACATACCACATTATAAAGTAAGAGTTATAGGACATTGTAAAGACAGGTTCCATAATGCGTTATAATATCAATTCATAAAATTATTATTATTATTATTATTATTATTATTATTATTATTGTTGTTGTTGTTGTTGTTGTTGTTGTTGTTGTTTTTGTTGTTGTTGTTTTGCTGTTGTTATTATTATTATTATTATTATTATTATTATTATTATTATTATTATTATTATTATTATAACTACCCTTTTTTAGCCAGGTCAGTTAGGTCCAGGCAACTAAAACATGGGACCAGGCAGCAGGCTAGACTTTTTTTCACTAAAAAGTGTGATTTGTCCATCTTTGCTAAAAATCTTTCAGTAGGACAATGACCCCAAAAATACACATGTCAGCATAATAGACCAAAATCACTGCTATTCAGTGATCATTTCAGTCCCTGGATTTGAACCATAATGAGAACCAGTGCAGTCAACACCCAAAAATGTGAGAACATAAAAAGACTTAAAATGATCTGTCATGGAGCAAAGTTGTCAAACTTTGTCAGGCACTGCATGAAGATGTACAGTTCTGTTAATCTCATATTACATATCATCATATATGGTGTAACCATTAAGTTAAGTGGTGTGGATTTAATATTTTTATTGGTGCGTGATGTTACAAAACAGCTACAAAAATCATGTATTTCTAGGAATGCGTTTGGTTGGTGCAGCATGAAATTGTAGTATGATCTGTGTTCTACAGCCCATGGCACATAGTAAGAGCCAGTGCACCAGCATCCATTAATGATCAACACTACATAAGTGAGACAAATATCCACTAAGTGTAGATCTACAGTGATGATTTTAATGTTTAATGCCACTTTTAGGACTCAAACAGGAAAAAAAAACGATGCAAAGAAAGTTACAGACAGTATATGTTTTTTCAGTACTGGATCAGGGCAGTGTCTTTTAGACCCAAAATGGCCTTGTTCATCTTTTCATGTTGCATCCTGGGAAGGTACAGTTCGAGTGTGTTGTGCCTTGGGGCTGATTTATAGAGATGCACCCTTGAGGTGGCAGGAGCAGACTGTGACAATCTGCACTTTTGAGAAGGTGACACACCCCATCATTGCAGGAGAGGACAATGCCAACTTTCACAAAAAAAGAGTCCCTATTCTCCTAACGCAAATATTTTATATTATATATATAGTATTACTGTTGACTTTACAGCTGTTGATGTTAGTATATTACAATCAATTAAAAAAAAAACAAAAAAAAAACGTAAGATGTAGGTGAAGGTATATACTTCACACTTGCAAATGGGCTTACTGATCACAGCATGACTTTCTCTATAGTCAGTGTCCTCATTTAGTCATCAGTCAGTGACATTTGCTACTTTACGTCCGCGCATATCACTGTCCATCAGACTATGAAGCTTTAATCCTGTCCTTCTCAGTCACATACACACCTGCATTGCATTCGTCTGCTAGCTATGACCTTTGACAGCTAAAGCAGAATGAGTTTGTGCATTGGTATTCTGAACAGTGTCCTGATGTGAGACTAGACCTGTCTGCTCAGACAGCCAGGTGGGGGCTGTTTAAGGTTTGATATTCCCTGCATAGGATTCCTCCTAAACCACTTACTCATATTTGAAATGCAAATCACCGAGGATAGATTTTTCTAATGGCATTGGGGATCACAGATAAATAGCACACTGGCAATGACTTTCCTTGCCACTCTGCACAGATGAGGTAAACATCATTATGATTTATTGTGTATGCTGACTCTTTACTGTCAACATTCTAACAGACTGATGGCCACACATTCCTGAAGAGAATAATCAACTTTCATGTGTTATGACACACCAGCATCAGACTCTAGTTAATGATATTTAGAAAGACCACTGAGAAATATGAAGCATATTAGCAGTGAGTTGTCTGAGCTCCAGTGTGTGGATTGCAAGAGATTTTTTTTATATATGTATTGTGTATTATGTATGAGAACCTGGGCAGAGTTATTGTAGGTTCTGGGTATTGTGGGCTTTTGAGTTACTGGTAAAAGTCGAGCTACACCTGATATGGCTAAGGCACCAGGAAATACCAGTGATCCCCATTCCTGACGCTTTCTGCTTCCCAGACCTTCCTGTCCTAACCATTTGTATCTGCCTGGACCTCCTCCACCCCAACCCCCTATATCCGCTAATTGAACTGATCATGCACTACTGTTAAGGATGAACCCATATGGAAAGTCTACAGATGACCATAATGAACATATGTAGAAAACCATGAACTTTACTGAGACTATGACTTTGACATAAAATGTGTCTGTCATCGCTAGATAAGTATGACTGAACAGTTTTACTCTTCATCAGTCAATGTCCATTAGCTAACATTTGACAAACGTTCAACAAAATCAGACTTAATGTTTTAACTAAAATGAATTTCTTGGTTATAATTTAGATCCTATAGTTCTGGAAAGCAGCATTGGATCTTATCCAGTAAAGGTGAACACAATGTCACTATCTATATCTAGCTGCTGCTCCAAATATTCATATAATCTCAAATTCATATAGCTTGAGAGAAATGCTCTATATGTTTTCAGATATATGTCTAGTATAGATTACTGTGATCAGTCCTAATGCTAAATGACCATGACAGTGTGGACAAGAATTAAGCATCTCCAGTGTGCTATAAGTAAATAAAAAAAACTGAGGATGCCCTTACGATCGTGAGTTCAAGACACCAGGAATGGAAGAAGATGGCACCAAAAATTAATTCCTGTATGATAGGGATTGTCAAGAAATAGGATATGGAGTAACATCTTTCAGATATCTACATACTGTAGTCATAATAACCCAAGGCAGAAACTAATCATGGTGCATCACAGAGAGCTGATGATATTACGTATTTGGTACAGATTGGGAGCTTGAGAGAAGGTTGTGAAAAGATGTCGGTGGTAATTAAGATTTAGGAGCAGGTCAGTATGCCCAAAAGGAAGGAGCAGTTTAAGTATCTGCAGCAACACTGTGGGCAGGATGAGAAGGATAAGGGATGGAGTCCAAGTACTTCAGAAATCACATCTCCAAATAATTTTGGCCCAATCTTATTGCTTAGTGCTTATTGGCAATGCAAATGGCCAGATGGTTGCCAGGATTTTGAGGGAGGGGGATGGATTTTAAAAGCATAAAGATATTGTCCTGATGAGAGAAATGGCATGATCGATGGTGACATAGCGGCACAAGATTAAGTAACTCACACAAGGCTGTTAATGGAACAGCAGTGAGCGACGAGAAACAGGGAGGTAGTAGGTATGCCGATAATGAAGTGCTTCTAGCAGAAGTATTTACCCAGATACATTGATGGATTTAATATGGTAGCTGGGGAAAGGAGGAGAAGAGGAAGAGATTATCATGAAGTCCTTAGATTCTTTTTAAGGCCACTAGAAATGAGACAATGTAAAGCTAGGCAGCCATGTAGCAGAGAGAGGGAGCTTGAATGAGAAGGAGAGGGGAGTGTTTTCCTATTATCTGTTCAAAATGGGTTGCTTTTGATGCCCCCCCATTTACTCACACACTCACACCTAGGGCAGTTTAGCAAATCCAATTCCCCTTCCAAGAAGAGGTGTTTTTGAGAGGTGCTGGAAACAGGAGCACCCAGTGAACACCCACATGGACTCGGGGAAGAACACACCAAAGTGAGGATCAGAGCAAGGATCAAACCCACAACCCCAGATTCCTGGAGCTGCGTAGTACAGTACACTGCCCTTAAATGTGTAAGATTTTAAAATATGCAATGTCTACATTTTAAAAATTAGGATTTTAGGTATTTTGAGTGTACCGTTTATTAGATGCATCACACCTCACACAAGACCATATGTGTATCTCTCTCACATACATACACCAATTAGTGCAATATGTCACAGTTTTTTCTATGCCTTCATATTAGTTTAAAAAGTGTGGATTATTTTAGGAATTTGTTAATCCTTAAAAGACAATGCAAACGCTGACCATGTGGATATTGTAGCTGGTTGAGCTAATCACAGCAGTAAATAACTAAGGTGACAGCATCTAGCCGTGGCCTAGTGGTTAGGTTCGATTCCCACCCAGGGCAAGACACGACTAAGGTGCCCTTGAGCAAGGCACCTAATTCCCCTAACTGCTCCCTGGGTGCCGTGGTTTGGGGCTGCCCCCCACTCCAGGCACGTGTGTTCACTGGTATGTGTGTTTTACTGCACGGATGGGTTAAATGCGGAGGTCACATTCCTTCTGTGTGCAAACACAGTAAGGCAAAATAGTTCACTTTCATGAGAAGATGATAATACGTTGCGATATATCAGATATAAGCGAGATTGTGGACTTCACAGTTTAGGTCTAATTCAGGTTTCTGTGAAAGTGTCAGGTTAAAAGAACTGTAAACCAGCAGGGTTTTTTGTCATTTTGGAGTTTTACTCAAGCCAGATAATGTTAATGATCTACATTCCCATAATTCACTAATGACACTCTCAAAACTGTCCAGGTTACAATTCGGTGACATTCTCATATTTTTAAGGAGTTAATACTAATATTAATATTAATGCTTGTGTCCTGGTAGACGTTATAATACTGTGGTGCATGATATTAGCAAATTCCAGACTGGGGAAAGACGCTTTACATTACAAGTAAGCAGAATAAAAAAAAAGCATGTATAGAGTGATGAACTGCAGTCTGAAACAGTGACAAATGGATTTTAAACATAATGCAAAGTCATGCTGCTCCAGCCACTCCAGCACACACACCTTCACCTGTCCTGATTGAGAAACGAGATGAAGAAGATGCTGCAGTGTTTTCATGAATGTGAAATAAATACTTAAAATGTAATCATAATCAGCTAAAAGCCACACACCGGCCAGAATATCATTTCACTTTGTTTACTTCCTGTTTCGAACCTCTTGCTTTTTTAAATAAGTGTGGCCTTTGTTTCAACTTTCCAAACTCATCCAGCTGTAAACATCAAATGGCCATTAGCTCTGTTCTACTTTTAATTAAGTGCTCTGAATCAATTAATCCATAAGCCTCCATTAAAAAAAAATACTTTCTCCCACAAATATATACATATTCTCAAATAGTGAATTTTATGAACTGCAAATCATCCAATGGATTAATGAGTACTGTAAGAAAAAATATATTTTTAAAGACCACTTTCTGTGAACAAAATAACTTAGGAAACAAGCACTGCAAAATGTATACTGTGTGTATTACAGGCTGACCAGTGCCCCAGTTATACTTTGCAAGTGTTTTTTATGTTACTGGTATGGTTTGCCTCTATTTGCCTCTGTGAAATAAAGTGCCACTGTGACCATCTTCATCATATAATGAAACATCGCTGTCCTGATGGATTCCATAGGGAGTCACAGGTGTGAAAATGATAATATTAAAGCATATGTTATGGCCATCATAGTCATCAGAAATCAGCCTGATTGAATGTTGGACAAAATTTCCGTGGCCATCATTAAAAAACAAATAACGGTATATTGTTTGGAAGAATGGTGTTTATCATTACAGTAGGGTTCTTAAATATATTATGGTGGCACATGGTGGCCCAACACCTTACTATCACATTTCTAACGCTTGTATGAGATGGCATGTCTTGTCCACCTGTCAACATAAACACTGGCATATTCTTAAGTCTGTTATTGGTCTGCTTCTATCCTACCTACAGATTAGAATACATTCAGAATAACAGGAGAAGTTACTGTCTACAGATGTTACAGCCTGGAATATCTCCTACCACCTGTCTCTAAAACCCGTACTGAGCTAGAGACAAGGGAGTTTAAGAATGCTGCTCCTGCGTCTTGGAATCAGTTGCAAAATTGCCTTAATCTTCAGAAGCTGGTCTCATTGGGTGTGTTTAAAGCTAAATGATTTGGAGGCAGGCACATCAGTTTGTAGATGATTTCGGTGAGTTTTAGTGCCCCTGTTAGTCTAGGATGTTGATGATTGTATCGGTTTGTTAATGCTCTTGGAACTTATTTTTTAGCTTTATCATAAATTGTTAATGTGCGTCTGCTATCCTGTAATCTCAGTGAGAATTTATCCTGGTTAAGTAAAAAATCAATACAAAATAAAAAAATAAATACAACTAATAATCATAGTACACATGCACACACACACACACACACACACATACATATACATTATGATTATGAATATCAGGCAAAACTGAATACAACCCGATATTCTGCTAAGCTTGATTTATGATCCAGCATTGGAAGAGTGACTTATTTTTTCTTGATATAACTGGAAATTATATGGTTTTATAGTCTCTTTAATTTTACAAATGGTTGCAATAATAAACAATGATTAATGCTCACCTAGAAGTTCTCCAGTATAACATACTACAGAAAGGTTTGTGTTTATCTCACATATAACACAGCTGATGGCTAATAGAGCTACCCAACATTATTTGTGGTTGGGTGGCAGCCTGCAGTCAAAAATAAGAAAACTGCTACGCTGTTATAAAAATCAACTTCGGTCAAAAGGTGCAGGCTATTTGTTAATACCTCGAATTTCGAGGGCTACAGCAGGGGGCAGATCCTTTTCTT
>JAOVVF010000029.1:8469655-8491274 GCA_028565595.1 Duopalatinus emarginatus | reverse complement strand
TCTGTAAAGCTGCTTTGAGACAATGTTCATTGTTAAAGGCGCTATACAAATAAAATTGAATTGAATTGAATTGAAGTATATTTGTGGCTGTTTGGAACTGCACTGTAATTGATTTACTTTTTTATGAGCATTTGTGTTGCTGTTTTGTACTGATTTTATTTTTTTTCTCTTTTCTTTGTTTCTCCTCAGGAGCATCATCCTAAGTGCAGAATATTAAAACCACCTGCCTAAACCTCCTGAGCTGTCGAGGCATAGAATCCACAAGACCTCTGAATGTGTTCTGTGGTATCTGGCATCAGGATGTTAGCTGCAGATCCTTCTGTGAGCTATCCTTCTTCTGCAGCGTCAGACCAGATGAGCTAGTGTGTATGTGTGTGTTTCTCTGCACGGATGGGTCAAATGTGGAAGTCAAAAATAGTACTTCACTCACTTATCTAGATATGCTTTTGGCAAAGACCGTTTGGCCTTTGGCCTTATCTCACCTATCAGACATCTCTTCCCTATCATAAAACAGCCATCATCCAGGAAGGGCAAAGACTACCCTGGTTCTTCCAAGTCACATGCAACCAGCCACGGCTTTTTGCCTGTTCATGCAACGTCAAGGGGTGGTGTAACACACTTAAAGGAAAATTCTCCTGTCTACTTTTGTATGCATAAGCTCACAGACACCCATGAACAGTTAGCGTCATTATGATTGACAGGGGAAAGAGAGTATGCCAATCTCTCCCTCTCTGAGTGCATGGCCAGTTCTGCTCTCTGGACTCTCAGCTATGGATGGCTGTAAAACCGTCCAGGACATTTTTAACTGCAGATTTCCACCTTTTCACTTGGGGAAAATTACATGTTAAAATACTAAGACTGTATGCTTCACAGTTGAGACACATGAAAAAAAGGTCACCTCAAGATCTTAACATACTGGTCCTGTAGAAAGTTATGCTTTTCTTTCTCTTCTGAAACACCTAGCCACATTAGGTGAGTTCAACAGATTCTACATACTGGAATGCTAAACTTTTCAATGTTGTCCAGCACGACTGAAATCAAACGTCCCTGGCCCACAGAGAAAGACAACATGTCAGAAAGTTGTGCTGAAGTCCTAACAATGCATTATTAGTTTGACAAAGAAAACAAGCTGGGTTATTGTGTTTAATGTAGATTACAATGTCTGCTCTCCATTCTGCTATTGTCCTGTGATAACGATGAATTTGGTTCGATTGTGTGACCATTTTGGTTTATTCTGGTCACATGCTGAGGAACCAGTTTAACACAAAGGGCTTTGATTGAGATCTGTCTTAAACACAAGACACAGTGTAATGAAAGGGTGCCATGCTGAAGGTACTTTTTCTCTCTGTGCACGTTTAGATTACAGGTGCAAAATGCTCTGTTTTTGTCAATTACATCTCCATGTCTGCTAAGTAGTCCAAAAGTTGGTCTGCAAAGTTGAATGTTATCATAGAAACATGTAACTTTTAGAGTGTTTCCAACCATAAGGAAGTGAATGCATACCAATGGGACAGTGTGACAGTGTTTACAGTATATTGAAAAATGCACTATGTGAACAATCCATATTGGAAAATATCTGAAGCCACATGGGTAAAGTTTACATTTGAATAATGCATACAAAGATATAGAATGGTTTTCTATGATTATGATGCATTTAGTGAACTTCCTATCCAAAGAGGATTAGTGATCTATAAATAGGCTCATTAGGTCTAAGACTGCCCCCCCCCCCAGTCTCTCTCACTCCCTGTGTATGTCCTTCTCCGCAATGGCAAGGTTACCTCTTATGAACATAGTCCCATAGTAAAGGAGTTATTATAAGTGATGATATGATCCCTTATGGTCACTGCTGCCAATGTACCCAGAGTAAAGCTGTCAGTCTCGTCCCTGACTTTCACTTATATTGACGCTTCATCTGGCTTTGCAAACCGTCCTGCGCACTTTATCAAAAATCCCACCGAGCCACTCAGCACTGACCATTGCGGCGCATCTCCCTCCTGCACCTTCCATTTTTAGCTCTTTCATTAAACCCCACTGCTCAAGTGTCAGACTCACTGCTGCTTTGGGGGTCACACACTCAACTGAGTATTCCCTAAACAGCAAGTCTCGCACCTCTCTCATTTCATTATCAATCAGACGAATGCACACCATGCCCAAAGCCCTTGAACAGAGAAAGAGACTACAGAGATGGGAGTGAACAGAATGTAGTCATGCCGTGTTGGTGCTGCGCTACACCAGTCGCGTTGTGAACAAAGTCAAGGCATATCATTTGTAAATTCCATCTTCAATGGCAGTCACCTTGCTCTAACATGGGACCAGAGATACAAAGAGGAGAAAGGAGGAGGGCAGATGCCACCATACTCTGGGGGAGGGAGAGAGAAAGAGAGAGAGAGAGAGAGAGAGAGAGAGAGAGGGAGGGGGGGGAGAGAGAGAGAGTTTCCAGGATCCTGTAAAGGGTGTAATCTCTTTTATCGTAAGTCTGGCAAAAACCAGGACAGAAGCAGATCAAGAAATTAGACCCAAGGGAGAATAATGCTCTAGTCAAAGGAAAGCCTCAGTGCATCAAAGCTCGAAATCAGTGTGTGAGACTAGGTCAGTGAAAAGCGTAATATACTCCAGGCACCAAAGTCTCTCAAACAGAGTGCTCACAGGCTTCTATTGAAACTGATAAAGCATCTGAGATACTGCTCTGAACATTGTGCAGCTACTTTCACACTGCAGTTGTGTTAGTTTTGCAAATGTTTCAGTTAGTTAGTAAAGGAGGTTTAAGACTGAGCTTGGGTTAGTGTCTGTGCACAGTTGCACAGGTTTTCCCAGTGTTTGTGTGGGTTTCCTCTGGGTTCTCTGGTTTCCTCCCATGTCCCAAATGCATGCAGGTGGGCAAGTAGGAGCTCTAACTTGCATCTAGGTGTGAATGAGTGTGTAAATGGTGTTGTGTATTGACCTCATACCCTAGAAAGTGTGAATTCACCTTGCATTCAGCAGTACTGGGATCGAGCAGAGGCTAAAAATAAAGATGAATGATGACAGGTTATGGTTGATCATTTATATACACTTTACTGGCTATCAACTTGTACACTGCTCTTTTGTTACTGTAGTCTGTGCTGTTTTTAAAGTGGTTGTGTCTACCGATCCATCACTTTATTTGGATGATGCATTTTATGGTGGCTGATGTACAATAGATACATTTTCCGCTTTTTGCGTTCACATGTTTTTGTTGATGTTTAGTAGATTTAGTAGTATCTAAAGCTGCTCTTTCATTACAGTGTATGAATTTGGCATACACAGACACAATTTTGTTTTACAGCAGCATGTTTTATTTATTATGGCTAAAGAATGTTTTAATCTGCAGTGGTGATGATCACATAGTCCAACAAATGTTTTCACCAAACACTGAACATGTCATAAAATGAAAGGTTATGTCATGTGAGCAATGACATCAGGTGTACATACCAAAAGCCTAGTTAGGTTTGGAAACTCAGCCCTATTTAGTATCAGTGCTCCAGAATTCTTACTGGCTACCTGAAATGGCTGTGCTCACGCCAGATAGATTAAATCCCACCCAGTCTCAGTCCCCAGGATATTAGTTGTCCTTTTCCCACCCGTTTTGTGTTTACTGAGTATGTTCATTGCTCACACCTGTGTTCAATTTACTCTGTTTAGTTTCAGCTATTTAAACCCTGACTGTTTGGTGTTTTCCTATTTGGTATTAGGAAGCCCAGCTAAGCTGTTGCAGGCTGTTTATTCTTTCTATGTGCTAATATTACCTTCAGTCATCATACTTGCATTCTATACGCTGTGCATAGTAAGTAAATAAAGTGTGAAAGATTTATGTTCAGATATTTATATAAACACATCACTTTATAGGGCTAAATTATTTTTTATTATTAATTATTTTTTTATTATTATAAATTATTTTTTACTGAACGTTTTTAGCAACTGAAAATTAATTTTCTTTTATTTTGGCAAAGTTGTTATAGCTCTATAAACATCAGCATTCATCTATAAGGACAAAGAGGATTAAAGAGTTAGAAAAGTAACAAACTTTCTTTTCTTTTCTTTTTTTTAACACAAGGTTTCCAAGGCCTCTCATATTTCATTGTCATCACACAGTCTGTCCTAACGAGTCTCCGGATTAAAATATAAATGAGATGAATGCGGTCATGTGGTTCAACACCCCACTAGCTCTCCAGGGGAAGTCAAAGTAGGTCAAAAACAATGATGACTTGGTAGAGCAAATATTATGACACAGATCAGAATTTTCACATCCATTTCAAAAGCTTTTTACAAATACTTTGGGTCTTTTTCTCCAGTGCTGGATGATGCTCGTGACCAGTGATTGAAGCTTGGATTCCCAGAAAAGTCTCACTAAAGAGTGACTTGGATATGAAGACAAAGAGAGCATGGACGAGGAGGGTGGAATAATAGGGATATTATCAAGCCTGACAAGCTCATTTAGATGCAGTTGTGATGAAAGAAATACTCAGCTTTATCACACAAACTGCAGTGAAAACGTTTTGACAGTGCGTAGCGTCACATTTAAGAGGTGCATTCTGAGGCCTGTAACTGATTCCATGGGCCTCATAACACCCTCAACCTCACTGAGAATTCAACACCACTATTTCATAGGAAAAATGACCAGTGATGGCTAATGGTGACATTGAATGGGAGACTAAAATCTAATGTCTATCAACAGCTTTATGATCAAACCATTAGGGTTCAGCAACATGTCATATCACAATGTCTCATCAATGGCATAATAAGAATGCTGTGGAGCAAACCATTACACACACTATTAAAGAAGGATAGGCAGCTGTATTCACTTTATGTGCTCCTTCACAATCACAATAACAGCAAATAATCCAGGATTCAGATGGTTGTCCCACCATTGTTTGTTTGTTTGTTTAGATCATTTTTACCTGCAAGAATGAAGATCAGGAAGGCTTACACTTAACTTCACCCCTTTTTAGGAGTTGTGATCCACTTTACTCCCCAGTTTTCTCTGTTCTCCTAGAGTAGAGGACGAATAAGCGAGACATGTTTATCAGCAGTGCTTAGCTGCAGCTGCACTACCAGGTGGCATCAGGGGCACACTGGGCCAGGTGAGGTGGTACAGATGGCATCACAGGTGCGACAGTGCCACCACATCAAGCTCAGTGATTCTGCTCATCTAAATACAGACTGCTAACACCCCTCTCAACCCACCTCATACACATACACACATACATAGACACACACAAATTCATAGATCGCGTGCCAAAACATCAGATCTAAAGTTTCCACATAAATAATTCCGCACCCTGATGGGCCATGGAGTCTTCTTATACGTTCAGTAAACACAATGAAAACGCAAACAAATAATTTAGAAGAAATTAGAGACAGACAAATGAAAACACTCTTAAATTCAATTTCATGCCTCATAAGCTTCAGTCGTGTGTGTATACAGTCTTCTGACGTCATCGTCTACTCTGAGCACTGCAGGTCCTCTGCGTCAGTTCAATTTTTTTTTTTCCTTTATCTGTTTCCCTTAAGGAAATCCCCAAGAGCATATTAGTGTCATTTTACACCATTAAAAAATAATCTATGTCAGATAGTAAAAATGACCATCTCTACACTTTACTCTCATAAGAGTACATGGAGCTATGAATATGCATGAGTCTGCAAATTGAAACCTCCCACATCTTCTCTTGCCATTCCAGGTCAACCCCTTCCTCCCCTTTCCTGGTTACATTACACAGGAGACTTTAAGTAAGAGGCGACTACAGCGACTGGAAATGTGCATTAGTGCCTAAGCCATGGATATTAATGAACATGAAAGCCATTGTTTGACAATTTTTGTAACCGTGAAAAACATTATTAAAACAATAACGACCACAACAACAAGGGAAGGACTGTTTAATGCGTTATAAGATTATGAAGAAGAGGAGTTTTCACGCATGGATGCTGGTAACATAGAAGCACATTAAATGGATTTGTAAAAAATGAGAAAATTAATTAAATTAACTGTTTGTTTTTGGAAAACAAAACTCATTGGAATCAATGATAAAGTCATTATCGTTATCTACAATAGTTAAATTTTTTAAAATAAAATAATACAAAATGAATTACTTCTTGCCTGTCATGTAAGATAGTCAAAGGTAGATGCAAGTGCAAATAATGTTTATTAATAAGACACAAATAATTCACCAAGAATGCATGCATAACATTACTTGGGGTTCTACATAAGCATAATACTTTATATTTTATTTTTCTGGTTGTAAACAGCTCAGCTCTCCACTTTTCACTATTTTTCCTCTTCAAATCTGAACGCCTTTGCAGCTGCAGTTGAATTATGGGAAAGTTTATCTGATCACATTGTGCTGTGTTTACATACTTCAAAATAGCTGCCAATGGAGTGTGTTATCTGGGGACTTTCTCATACCGTTTAATGAATACTTCAGATCTGGATATACTACCCATTCTGGTGCACTTCTTTTCAGATCAGCCCATGACACTACCTTAGTAGAGTGACGGAAAGCATGTACAAAATAGGTTTTATTTCTGTGCCCACTGTAGCTATGGGGTCAGTGTTTAAAGCCTCTTTTATCTTTAACATACTATGTTGGTACAGAAAGGTGGCAGACACCTCTGGGAAAATACAATGCTATACAATGTAAGACTGACCTGGAATCTAAAGAGGAGACGAGATGTTTCACTAAATTTGGAGAAATGTTTTAACATATTAAGGTCACTTAGCAAATTTATACTACAGTACATATCTATACTGGAAAATACAGGAGTAATTTAAACTGGAACCATGTGACACTGAAAATATTGGAAACATGTCCCCCACCTTATTTTTAAGATCCCAGATTTTTACAAACCGTCTAGCATGTCGAACACTTTCTAAAAATATCTGTTATGCAATATCCATAGTTAGTTTATCACAGTGGTCTGTAACAAAATGTCTCTAATAAAATAGCTTCCCTATAATAAAAGTCTTGCAGTTATAAATTAATAGGACACAAATTAGTTTCTATCAGGATTAATTTCTTATCTTTCATATATTTGTCACACACGTATCACAGATTTATTTACAGAAAACTGCACTCGGAGTGATATTTTGGCATACTCAAAAATAAATTGGCTTTATATTGCCTGTAGCTGTCATAAAATTGGCCACTTAGATCAGTCTAAAGGATTGTAGTCTTTGGTAAACAATATCAACTGCATTGTAAAAGACTTCCAAAGCATCCATCATTCAGTGATTGCTGGAGATAGGAAAAAGCTGATGTGGATGTAAATGCTAAAATGGAAGCGTGTGTCTTCTGTATGACACGCTGAAGACAGGCAAGAAAAGTGAAACACTTTTGACACAGATTGCCCAGGTTTGTGTTTAGGCATGCAAGTTATGGAAGTATTTTTTGCCCCTTTATCATTCCTGTCCTCAGCACTTTTCAAAACAAAGTCACACACATTATGCAGAGGCACTTTAATGCGGAGGTTCCCACAGCCCACAGAGTTTTTGATGGATTAGTGTGTGGAAGGGGAGGGTAGATGGGGTCAACATCATAGAGGGGCACTTGAGGTCTGCAATTACAGTTATAATGCAGTTGATTATTAATTCATGGCTGAGATGGTGGTGGTGATGGAGACCCATCTGGTTGATTGATTGTTTGACACTGTTTGGTCAGTGCGCTATGACGCACTGTGTGTGTGTGTGTGTCTGTGTGTCTGTGTGTGTGTGTGCGCATGTGTGCAGGGGTTTATATATTGGTCAGGGACCAAAATTCCACATGAGGATGGGAATTCCTGATAATTTTGACTCTGGGGACATTTGTTACATGATGCAGTTTGATGCAACACTAAAAAGCTGGACTTAAAGTTCTCGAAAGCAGATAAGGACATGTGTCTGTTTACTACATCCAGATTAGCATGATATATATATATATATATATATATATGTGTGTGTGTGTGTGTGTGTGTGTGTGTGTGTGTGTGTGTGTGTGTGTGTACGCATTAATTAAAATTGTAAATAGTTCCCATCTGTTACTGTGAGCCGAACTGCCCATGCTCTCTGTGTGGGAGGAATAGCACACTCTCTCCCCTGTCAATCACAACAACACTAGACAGTCATGTGCATGTGAGTGTGTTACATTGCCACGTGATGCAGCATGAGCAGCAATCTGAAAGGATACAGTTGTCTGACTTCATGTGTCTCAGAGGAAGCATAGTAGCTGATAAGAGGGAACCAAATTAGTCAATTTTGCTATTCTTGGGACAGTAGGACACACAGCAGTGTGAAAGCAAAGACAGATAAAGTCACTTTCTTGGTTTTCTAGGAGCCAAGTATTTTTTTCTAGGAGTACTGCACTACATAACGTTTTTTCATGTATAAATATTCTTTTTGTAACCATACACTGACTTGGCCTCTCAGACAGCCTATACCTTCATATTATATTTTGTGGACTCGGTGGGCAGATACTGTCAAAAGACACATTTCCTTTGAAAGCAGCAATACTATCAACAAACAGCTGGGCGTATTCCAAACATAGCCTATGGCTGCCAGCATGTCTTTTTTTTTCATGGTTATTAAAGCATATGACATAAGAGAAGGACATTTCCTGAGATATTGCTACAAAAAACGATGCTCAACAAGTATTGCTATTCTAATGCCATGTTTTTGCTATAGCTTTAGCCCTCTACACTCCTCACAGAATTAGCAGCCCATTAAAGGCCTACCAGATGGTCACATTGATATTTTTCCATTTTTCTCCATATACCTGCCTCCTGTCTGTGTCATCTCAAGAACAATGTTTTTACTGGAGGTGAGACGTGCATCCCAGAAGCTGTTGTGATGTCTGGGACATGACTGGCAGCATATCTGGTGGGACCTGGAAGCATTTTGATTATATTGTTCACACTATGTCTGCCCTATCTCTCAGATGGGCATAGAGAGCATGAAAGTTTTCCATTTTTAGATGTGAAGGTGTGTGATCTATGTAATACAGTTGCAGTATATTGATGAGCTTTAGATCCCTTAGAAGAGTCACTGACAAAAGAGACAAAAAGGACTGTCATTAGAGGAGGATCCCTCCCTCATAATCAGGGACCTTGGCTTGGCTTCAATCTTAAACATATCGTCATGACTGGGTTAAAGGGTAATTTATAGAACGCTGGCAACAGAAATTTGAACGCTGTCATTTTCAAAGTAAAACACAGCAACTAGAAAACAATCGGTATAAGAGTAAGGAATAATTTAGTAGGGTCTCTCCTTCCTGTGTTTATATGCTCCACCGCGGTGTTCTGCAAATTACAGCTATGCTTTCAGTAGCTAATACTAATAATAATAATAATAATAATAATAATAATAATAATAATAATATAGAGACAAAAATCTTTTTATTACTGAGCTTAAGGAAAGGGTCCGACATAGCATTAATGAGCTGTATTATAATAATTATACCAGTAAAGGACATCAAAACTATAGAAAGACAAACATGAGTGTCTGTGTGTGTGTCTATGCTTAAATGGTATTATATGTAATTAAGCTTTCTAACTATAGTCTTTGAAAATCTCAAAAGAAATTAACACAAAACCATGGTTTATTGTCATACAAATTAGGAAGTCATGAAGTATCAAGATAATTAAAATGTTAAGTATGTTTTGTGAATTGTTAATGAGGATCTGGGGTCTCAAAACATAACTCTCCAAACACTTCAGTATATTGTGTTATTTATTAATTAATTATTAAGCATTAAGTATTTGATATAAGATATTGTGGCCATAGTGTTATGGTGCTACAGTGCCTCATTTTCTTTCCGCCTCTGCAATGGTGGAGCAATCCTTTGCAGTCAGGGTAATTATAACCCATTAAAGTAGCAGAATAAATAAGGATGGTGCTAATGGCTTACCCATCATTTAATTTGAATTTTCCTATTAATCTTAATTAAGCAAAAATAAATGTGATAACATTGGTATTTTGTTTTGTACTCAGGCACTGATGTTCCAATGTTGTAACCATACCTGAAGACAACACTGGCAATGTTACAAACATCTTGCATTTCCGTATAGACACATTGATTATGCAGAAGGAAAGAAACAGGATGTCACTACTCTTAATGCTATTTTTTTATTGTGGATTTAACTTAAAATTCAGACACTTAGATTAATTAGTGAGCTATGAGATTGTCTTGCTAAATTGCCAAGGCAAAGGCTTTTCAGCTAATGTGAAAGAAGTTCAAGAATAATAATGGCTTGTCACACCTGGCAGGGGGCAGTTTTTACTGCAGGTTCAATGTTTTTATGCTGTGGTTTCAATACATGGTTGATTTTTTTGTCATTTTGTCTAAATTGATTGAACAGTGAATACTAAAATATTTTTTAATGTTTTATTTTAATGTACTTGACTGAGCATGGAAGGTTTGGAGGTTTTGGCTTAAGTGTATCTGCTAGTTAGATGGTTACATGGATTTCAGAAAGGTTGTTTTTAAAATTCGCATTTTATTGGTGTGAAGAAGCAAGGTTGTCATTCACATAATTCAGCTATTTTTACCACTGACTCTTCACTTTTTCCCATTTGGACACATGAATTTTCCATATGATTAATCGGAGACTAAACCTTGTAACAAGGTTAATCATTGTGATTAATAAAGCATAAATAAAAAGTAAGTATAAAATTAGGTTTGATTATCTAATAACTTAAAATTTTTTTTAGGTCTAACAGGCTAGATTTAACTACCTTCATCAGTGAAATTTAACTATTTATCTGCTTACATTTCATCAACAGATGAAACGAGTCAAACAGAACACACCTGTGGGCACTTATACACCTGGTCATTAATGGAAATTCACATCACCTGATCTTTTTACAATATCCTGAGATTTCTGTTCTTGGTCACTGAGATTACATTTTGTCCCATTCTGATATCTGATATAAACATTACCTGAGGCTTGTGCTATATGTACATGATAGTATGCATTGTACTGCTGCTGCTATATGATGAGGTGGTCCTATTAAATTGGCCAATGACTGCGTACTGCATTTAATAACTTTAATGACTCCTTGAAAAAAAAAATATGGAGGAGGTTAGCATTGATTAGTACTGATACTAAAAAAACAAACCATGCTCCCACAACATAACAGAACCATTGTATTTCTTTAAATTAGTCATTAATCTGCATATATGTTTGGGGTGTGATAGTAGTAATAGTAGTAACGTTCAAACTTGTGCATTTCTCATTCTTATTATTTGTATATGCTATTACAACCAAGCATTAGCCTTTCAGCCTTGGAGCATGTATAGTTCAGCTGCACAGTGATGTATCTGTCATTTCTCCACATAAACACACTGCACTCCTCCGCCCTTGTCGCTCCCTCTTTTAACACAACTGTTCATTCTATTTCATCCCAGTTTGTTTGTCATTGATCCCATTGATCGCTGCAGATAATAGCTGAGCATGGTTTGCTATAAGATAATTGTTGTTCCATTATTGGCTTGGTGATGAGTGCTTGACTCTTCTGCCTTTATTTATTTATTACTGGGTTATGCCTGTCAACCTGCCATGTGAGGTGACTGCACAGACATTAATTGCAATCCGTGAAAGGAGTGACAGAAAGCAATAGATGCCCTCTTTCATTCATCCTGCCAAAACACACATCAAGTCAAAAGCAGAAAAGAGGCACCAGGTTGCGTCAGCATGTAGGAACAGAGAGAGCAGTGTCATTATTGTGAAGTTAGAGCTCCTATCTGGGGCAGCACTCATAAAGTGATGACTGTGACTTCCATGCTAAGCTCTTAATTCAGATATGTGACTTAATTCTTGTAACATTTTTTATGGGCCAAAAAAAAAAAAAAACCAGTTGCTGTTCAGATCAGTGTGAACTCACAAATATTGCACAGGGACATACACACACAACTGATCATAATTCAGGTAAGCTTTGGGGTTAAACTGGGTGCGCATATACACATATATGTCTAAATTCTATGTGGAAATGCTCAGCCTGAGCACATATATACACACATATACTATATATACATATACATACACATATACATGTTAATATGCCCTGGTGGTATTTACTGTATTTGCCTTGCACTAAGGGTAAAAGAGGGCATAAGGTAAGAGGAAAGAGGAGAACTGCGACCAAAGTGAAACCATACTTGTGTTTATTGTACTTGTTTCACGATTTTGCACATCTGCACTTTATGTAGTCTTGTACAGGTTTGTCATTTTATGCAACACCTTGGTCCTACGCACTTGCCGGTCTCAATAATGACTAAAACACATTTTCAGACCTTCCATTAGTTTGATTAATCCTAGATTATTTGCAGTGGTTCGAACATAGCTCTAGAATATAGAAAATTTATCCAACCAGATGTTTCACTGGTTTTTTCTTCTTACTGTCAATGGATTTCCCCAAAAGCCACCTTGTTTGCAGATCAACCCTCTCTTTTGACAGCCAGACAGTACACATGCCAGAGAGATTGATGGATGACAAGGCAGATACAGAAATAAGTCCGAAACTATTTTGAGAAACTTATTTTGTTTTATAACCCGATGTAAATTTAGCTGATTTTGCCTGATGTAATGGGCTGTCTGTCCTACCACCAGAGGGAGACCAAAATGCACTCCAAATAAGTGGACATTGGCCTGATCAGCTGCAGTTCACCCCCGTGGCTATAAAAATCCTTGCAAGAGCCATAGCTACTCTTCCCAAGTCTTCTCTGGTATTTCTTTTGGTAAAAGTTGGCTGATACTTTTTTTCCCTTTGGCACCCTTATCCAGACTAACTTAAATTATACTGATTAGAAGTTCAGCATCTTAACCAAGGAGCTACCACCACCACACTCCTCTGAATCAATTCTCGGGCTTGTCCAGGCTCCCAGCATAGGTATACTAAACTATACTTCAGGATGGAGAAAGAAAAGAGAAAAAAAAGAAATGAAAATCTTAAAGAAAAGCAGCAACAGTTAGTCAATGCTGAAACCACAGCCTCAACACACACATGACACACAACACACTGAGTGTGAACTAGAATATTGAATTTGAAGTTGAATGAGTGGAAAGCCACAAAATATTGAGACTGGGTTTTATTTGCATTTTCCATTAAGTTGTGGAAAGCATGCTGAAAAATGCTGGTGGGGAAAATAAAGCATGCCCTGAAGCTCTGTAAGGCCGCCTCTCTCCCAAGGCCTGCTTCTCTCTCTCTCTCTCTCTCTCTCTCTCTCTCTCTCTCACTCACTCACACTAGGTTCTGCAGTGAGACTGTTGCACTTCTTTCCATAAAAATCTAAAATATGCCACCTTAAAACATTTATTAAGAGTAAAGAACGTGATGTGGATGCCAAAAATTAAACCTTATATGGATGGGCTTATCCTTGCCAGTTCATTTATACCAGCCATCACTGGATCTATCTATATTATCCATGTATAAAAGAAAGGTGACATTGTTATATAAGCAGTAAAAATACTGCTTGAGCAAGTATCAGTTTGGAACATGGTGGGGGGAAAAAAATAGAACAAGCATTTTTACAGTAATATACCAATATATGGGTGTATATATGTAACTTATAGTGGCCTTTTTGCTGTGTGTATGCACTATACAAACATTCACCTGGAAACCCATTTATTTTAAAGCCTGGATCATCCTGCTAAAAATCACCTTTCTGCTATATCAGCTATTCCGCTTTGACTTTTTACCCTTTCTCAGATTTCATTGAGAGTCTTATCAGCACTTTTTACATCACCTTCTGTACTTATTGAGCACTTTTTTGATCTCCTCCAGGCAAACAAAATTAGCCAATTTATCAGCGCTTTGTGGTGGCTCATTTCCATATTTGGGTAAGTGCGCACACACACACACACACACACACACACACACACACACACACACACACACACACACACACTTGTGCTTGTGTGTTTACATCTTTGATTCTCCTGGGCATTTAAAGTGCTTCAAAGGAGGCTGCTAAATAGCCACTTGAGGAAACCAGTAATTTCAGGATTGTGCAAGAGCACAGCAGCAACGGCCCGTTTTACTGTAGAAACTGTGTGCAGTTTAGCATATGTAAATGTTTTTGGTTTTTTTTTTAGACAAACTAAATGCATTGTCATAATGAAGCCCCAACAGTCTGTTAATCCCTTAGGTTTTTCCACAATGATGATGATGATGACGATGATGGTTAAAGTGAAGAAATAATATTGCATACTCTTGTTTGGTCTGCTTTTGTTTTCTTTTTGGATCGTTTGAATTTCCTGTGTTAAAAGAAAACAGACAGACAAAATGATTTAAAAAAGTTTACCATTTAAATTTGACACATACAGGTATCGTAAAGCCTGGAAGACATAAAAGGCTGAGTTTTAAATGTACAACGCTAACCTGAAAAAGATGTTATGTGACCATGTGTAATAAATGGAATGATAAGGTGTGAGATAATGGAATGCGAGGTCATGGCGACAAAGAGAGAGGGAATATAACAAAAATGATGAGTGGTTTGTGAGACGCAGATGAGTAACAGTATGAAAAAGTGCAGAAAGTGAAGCATTAAGTGAACAGGTTAGTGAAGAACACAAGCAGGTACAGAGAAGAAATTTTGGGGTGTTTGTCTCTGTGTGTGTCTATATGTGCCTGTGTGAGCCAGCAAGCATGGTGACAGGAAATAATTGGGCTCATCAGACAGACTTGCCGCCAGGGCTGATGGGTCATTGTGATATCTGGTGGTGGGGCAGTCTTTCCAGGCATTGATGGATGGAGTTCACATTGCTCCTGGTTGAGGAGCAAGGCAGTCAATGAACAGCACTTTGAGTTTGGTGAGAGATGCAGGATGAGGTGGTCAATAGCAAACAGGGATTCACGGCACAGCCTTTGTTCCTGCAGTCAAGTTTTACATTCAAAAAAATCATTCAGTTTCTCTGTTTCTTTGTGATAATATCAGTCTGGATGTTCTGCCACTTATCGCTGTGAAGCTCTTAAACCGAAATTGTTCCAGCCTTTTTGCTTCATCCAACAGTGCAATCTTTTAACAGGACTAATCAATACGCAGACATTTTAGACAAAGGGACTGATCTGTTCCTGCTAAATTCTTTTAAGCCATGACTGATCTTTTAACTTTGATAAGATGAGACAAAACACTGCCCAAATCAGACAGATAGATATACAGAACTGTAATGATAAGCACATCTGTGTAGGTATCTAATTCTTCAAGGATTCAGAGTTGAATATTTAGACTTCAAAATGGTCTCTTCATTTGAACAGTTTGCAAAGTCCTTGGGCAAGTTTTACATGAAGAAGAGCATCTCTAGGATTTTAGTCCCATCAAATTAGTCAGTCATTGTTTATTACAGACACCTGGTAATGAATAGTATATCTCAGTGTATTACAAATGCCAGGTAATGAATAGTATATCTCCTTCAAAATGAAATGTTAGTACATGAGTATTCCCTCATATTCTGTAGGAAAAGTGTTTTCAATTTTTCTCTTCAGAATAGAGACACTCCAGGAAATGCAATTTTCTATTGTCCTCTGACAAAAACCAAACTGAAACAAGAAGAGCACCCAGAGACTGAAGATCTTTGCCAAGGTTAAAAATCCACACTAACTCAGGATATTAAAATGTGCAGCTGTTGCTACTGCATATGTCTAGTTATAGTTCAAAACTACCAGAATTACCATACCTAACATGATACAGAATTGTAATTACTGGTATCAGGACACATACAATGTCTGTGGTCAATGACATAGTAGTACTTAAAGTAGCACATTTCATGCCTATGTAGCTTATTTAATGGTCAAGCTCAACTAGTGTTGACATGCTTCCTACAACAAGAGCTTAATATTGGGAAATCAATCAAATTTTGAACTACATTTAAAGAAAGCTGTAACAAGAGCAGACAACAAGAGGAAAGTGCAGAACTAATTACTAATTGGGGAACACAAATCGGCAAAGTGAGAGTATGAAAAGAATATTGCACACATTTCCTCAATTTCATGTCCTTAATCTTGCCTATGTTCATACTGCACACATTTCAGTATGTTGGTGTAGAAAAACGAGAAAAGAAAAAAAAAATTATGGCTTTGTGGCCATTTAAATTAAGGTTATTTAAAATCCATTTTGTATGAGCTGCAGAGGGTTTATTATACTATACCATCAGTATATCAAACACAATACCACAACTTATTAATGTTAGAAGAGAAATAGGCCTAGTGTTTTAATTAGCCTTTATTTTGAGACATTGTGGTATTTTGGTAGTTGTTGTGCATAAAATTAACATTGTGCTAAATGTCACAATGCGGAGACACTTGTGCACTTTTATTAACAATCTAAATCATAGAGTGGGAAAAATCTGAGAAGCCAAGCAAGTTTGCAGCAATGCAGGACAATGTGGTGAAGGCAAAAAAAAAAAAAGTTAAGGACAAAAAAGATAGAAAATCAAAACCAACCGGGAATGGGAATGAGGGAGGTTTGAGTGTTAATCAGCTTGCTGGTGAGTGAGTAGCAAACTGGTGTAACAGTGACTGCTGTGTTTTCCAAACTAATCTAAGGTTAACATTATATTGACAATATATACTGCAGTACCTTGGAAAAAATGGTACTGACTGTAAAAAGAAAACTGGTACAGATTAGTGGTGGCTCCATAATGGTGGGTTTCTGTGGGACCCCTGGTGTGTATACAAACATTACTGACAGGTGAACACTGTGTGTACACGTTCATGTCCTGCATTTATTCTGATGGGTTTGGCCTCTTCCAACAGGACCACCACACACGTCTAGAGATGCGAAATTACAGTTAGAAAACCACTCATCTGAGTTTGGGGTTTTGCCATTCCCATTTAAGTCACCAGATGTCATGCAGAATGTATGGTGGTCCAGCTTTTCTAACAGCTATTGGATTACACTACTGATGGCTTCTTATTCTTTTGAATATTTGCCTTATTCCTATTTGCATTTTATTTAATGAATTGTATTTTTAATTCTATTGTTTTAAGGTAATTTTTTTGTTGTTGTTTTTTTTGTCTTGATTTTATTCCTGCTTCCTAAATCCACAAATAATAAAGACAAGAGCCTGTTTAAAACAGAGAGGTCTATATGCTCTCACTAAAGTTTCTTACCTGACAGCTCTACACAAGGACAGTGACATCCTTGGACTCATTAACTACACATGGGTCATTTCAGTACTCCTCATGGGCAATGCAAATCACCCAAGCACCGTCATGGCACCAATCTAGATACAGAAAACTTCTCACTTCTCAGATGATATATTAAACCATAATTTAAATGTGTTTTTGTTCCATCATGGATGTCAAGTTGTCCACTGCATTCCTCAAAAAAGACTAAAAAAAGACCTTTAAATGGAAAACAAATCACAAACCTCTACATGACAGTTGTCAGATTATTCTTATCACAGACCTATCTCATCTATCTCACTGTTTGCTGCTAGCACTTATCTCTGTTTTGACTTCACTCTGTCTCAGTATGATGTGTCTTTCTTAATACAATGGATGTAAAGACCCCCCCCCCCACCCCCCACCCCCCATGAGAGCTGAAGTCTTATAGGGTACATGTGTTTCAGATTAAAGTTAATTTCTATTACCTGACATTATCTATTTGAAGTATTGTTCTGTATAACTCACCACAAGCATCCATGAACTGTCCCTAGTTCTTCTAGTACTTGTTGGCAAAATTGTCAATTGTCCTAAATGAAACAATTTGCTTTAAAATGTCCAGATAAACAACTAGCAACTAAATGGCAACAATCATTTAATGGTTAGCCATTAGTGATTATCTTATCACTATAAACAAGGCACTTCTATTTAAAGTGGTTATGTTTTCGATTATACTGGCACCTCTTGTGACCATATTTGAATGGTGCCATGGACTGTGAATGAAGCAGATATCTAATAATTAACACATACCTCTCTGTCCAATCATCTTTAAACATGCTGTCCCAGATGTGTTCGGTAACGTTGAGATCTGGTGACTTAGGTGGAAATGGAAAAAGGAATTTTGGAAGAGGCCAAAACCTCTGAAGGTGTGTTGTGGTATCTGGGACCCAGATGTTAGCAGCTGATCCTTCTGTGGATCTTCTGTGGGACGAAGTGTTCAGATTTAACATAAGACGTAAACTGAAGCTACACTATTGTTGCTTTCCCATTTTTCTCTTTTTCTTTTTAAATTTGCTGTTATAATATTGCACACTAATGCTCTTCACATCTAAGTGAAAGTGAGGTGACTGACTTAGTGTGCTTGCATATACACAGAGAAATTTGACCTCTGTCTTTAACACATCCATGCAGTGAAACATCCACATGCTTAAACGCACACAGGGGCAGTGAACAGTGCCTGGACAGGTGGGCATCTCCTATGCACACTGCACAGAGAGCAGTAGGGGGAGGTTATGAGGCTTGTTCAATCATGTCTTGTCAGTATGGAGGATCAAACCAGCAAGCTTAGGTTCACAAGGCCAGTTTCCCCTCAGACAAATCTCTCACATTAGACAGTTCAGTAGTTTCTTCTCAGACAGGCCTGCAATTTTCACTGCCATGTCTCAAATATATTATCGCTGCATGAAAAACTAGAGTAACTGGTCCAGGTGTTTAAAAAAAACAAATAGACTTTCTCTCTTTCTCTCTCTTTCTCTTCCTCTCTCTCTTGCTATTTGTGTGTCAATGAGTGAGAGAGAGAGAGAGAGAGAGAGAGAGAGAGGTGTCGGAGTGTTTCGGATCTTTTCGTTTCCAGTACTGTTGCTGTGTCTTGTACGAATATGAGACGTGATTCTCCTCAGGTAATATTGCAATACAGCAGGCATCTAAGTGAAAGAAAGGCCAGATACCCCTTCATTTTTTAGATAATCCTGCACCCAGGTTGCAATTATTACCATCTGGGCTACCACTGAGGGGATAAGATGTATGTGTGTGTGTGTGTCTGTGTGTGTGTGTGTGTGTGTGTGTGTGTGTGTGTGTGTGTGTGTGTGTGTGTGTGTGTGTCTCCCCACGTGTCTATGAAGGAGAATATTGTTTGCCCTCATGCGTGCTGTATTAACCTCCACAGGTAGCCGTTTGTTGTAAGACACAGAAAGATGAAAGAACAATAGACTGAAATTGTTTCCCAGGGGCTGCTGGAGGAAAGCCCTGTTGGCCTGGCCCTAAAGAAATCTGCTCGCTCCAGCCGCAAGAAAGATACACGTGGATAAATAAAAATTGAGGATTAGAACAAGCAGAATAAGCGAAAAAAAAAGGTAATTTAGGGGCAGACGAATGAAAGGATGAAAGGTGGAAGAAAAATGAGTGTGCTTATGCAGGTAAATATTTAGTGTGTGTCTAAAAACAGGAAAAGCTGGGGAGCTTGTTTTTGTTTGCCTTTGTTCTGTCAGTTTAAGGATTACTGCATATAAACACTGAAGCAGTCAAGCACAGTTAAACTGAAGTCAATTAAGTTCTGCTTTTGCACTACAAGCTGATTGTATGAAATGTATATGACACTTAGCTTCATCATGTATCATGTAATAGATTCAGTTACAAATTAATACACTTTGTGCACTGAAATGTTAAACGTGTGCACCAAAATGTCTCTTTATAAAGAAAAAGTTCATGTTGTGTACTGCATCATGAGCATTTGTAGAAAGATGTCAGGTACTGTCTATGTAGACCATGGGCATCGCCACCATTGAACGTGAGTGGGACACCATTACTTAAGCTAGAATAACTCACCGAACGCAAGTCAGTCACAGTGTAAGCAGTAACGGTGCAGGCTGCCTGAAACTGGAGAAGGTAACGTTAGCCCTATTGCCACCTTACCTCAGTACCTAACGTATTCTTTTGTTATATGCCCTCAAAATTAACCTAAGGCCACGTTAAATTAATGTTCAACTAAACAATAAAGTAGGCTTAGCCTAATTAGGGTAGCCTTGGTTGATGATGATGGTTTGCATGAGCGTCGCCACCATTCAATCTGAGAGGGAGTGTTAAACTGCAGTGTGATGCAGCATGAACAGCGTTTAAAAATATAGTTCATTCAACTGACATGTCTAGGAAGTAGCATGTATTAGTCTGGTTGATAGGCAGGGGCGGTTCTAGACCAAAATGACTAGGGGGCCCGAGGTGGGGCCAGTGTTTTTTCAGGACGGTACATGTAAGGGCAAAACACACCAATATTTAAGCATTCAAAATGTTTACTTTAGTTAATTATAAAACAAAACAAAACACATCGAGCATTGTCTGTACAATGACACCTTTTTAAATGATGCATTCATCATCTCATTCTTTCATGTACAGTAATAAAATAAAATAGTCAGTTCTGATATTCTAGCCAGCGCACATTGTCGTAAGAAATTAATAAAACTTATTATCTGTTCAGCACAGGGGCCACAACAGGGGCCAGGAGCAATTTTACAGGGGCACTGGCCCCTGTTGGCCCCTTGTCTAGAACCGCCTATGTTGATAGGCTGAATGCTTTGAGAAATTTTTTAAAAAGTTACTAGATTTTTGTGATTAAAAGTTAAGATACACTGGTACTTTGTAGACAAGAGTAAGGTTCCCTGTGATATCGTCATAAACGGAGGTGCTATGATTGCTGTCTCTGCTCCACAAAGCTTCACTTGCTGCTAATCAGCTAAAAGGCTAAGTGGGTTCTCTGAGTATGTCAGAGAAATGACAGAAGAAACAAAAAGGTTGAAAACGTCGGTGTCCTCACGAGAAAGCAAATGGTCATTAAAATCTCATTCATCACTGTGTTTAAGCAGAGCAGAAGGACAATGATTTGTCAAGAGAGTTCTCCAAGAGCACACACACACAAACACACATGCAGAGAGAGATTAATCCTGTTATAATTGATGTTTTCTTTAAACATTTTTTTGTTGTTGTTGTCTTTCATTTAATGCTTTGGCAATAGCGTATGTATACGGTCATGCTAATAAAGCTTGTCGAATTGAATTGAGAGAGAGAGAGAGAGAGAGAGAGAGAGAGAGAGAGAATATGAGGGTCAGAGAGAATAGTAAAGAATAACTAATAAATAATAAATATTACAGATTCTAGTTGGGAACATTTCATTCTCACATCATCCATGACAAAAAATATTGTCACTGGATCTGTCTCAAAAGCTCTACATAGACAGCATTTTACATCAATTCATACACGCTCCGAGAAGAAGGCTAAATTCTTAAATGCATCAAAATGCCCACTGAGATACCTTATTCTGACAGTTTATTCTGACCAAATATTAAGTGCAAGTGAACCATCTGCCTACTGTGCTTGCACACAGAGGGATGCGACCTCCGCATTTAACCCATCCGTGCAGTGATGCACACACACACACCAGTGAACACTAGGGGCAGCCCCAAACCACAGCGCTCAGGGTGCAGTTGGGCAAGTTAGATGCCTTGCTGAAGGGCACCTCAGTAAATCAAAACCGGAACCTTTCGGTCACAAGGCCAGTTCCCTAACCACTAGGTCATGGCTGCTCTTTATGCTGCCTCAGCCACGAAGGCGGTCTTAAGTGAAAATTTACAATATGGAGGATATATATGTATGTATGTATGTGAGTGTATGTGTGTGTGTGTGTGTGTATATATATATATTAGGGCTGTCAAACGATTAAAATTTTTAATCGCGATTAATCTCAGAATTTCATATAGTTAATCG
>JAOVVF010000029.1:8374779-8386873 GCA_028565595.1 Duopalatinus emarginatus | reverse complement strand
ATATATGTATGTGTGTGTGTGTGTGTGTGTGTGTGTGTACAGAGACAGAGAGTGTTTTTTAGTTGACTGTTTCTTTTTTTAATGAAAGCGTCAGTGTATCATTTTTTTTGGTACCGAAAATAAACCGCATCACTGCCCCAGTGAGCGAGTGAGTTTTAAGCAATCCTCAGTGCAACTGCTGAACTGCCTGTAAGTATACCAGTTATTACACCACCACTTATTCTATGCCATTGATGAGTACCTGTGATATAACACTTTTCCCAACCTTAATACTAATGTTGTACAACTACACATATCTTAGCCCATTCTTTGCCTTTCAATCCAGATGCACGTAGAATCATAAATGTATGTGATTAAACTGTTAATGAAAAAAAAATGACTAATTAAACACATAAAATGACAGTAAGTAAACCTGATCTCCTTTTAGTCTAGTTGACTATATTACAAAGCTCAGCAGAAAGGTCTAGTGAGTCATGGAGTGCAGTTTTATTCTAACTTAAGCCACCTAATATCAGCTTTTCAAATTTTTAAGATTTAAATACTTTACGCCATGGGAGACATTGAACTGTGCAGAGGAATGCTATTCTTGTAAATTCAAATGAGACGTGCAAGCTTCACGTGATATAAAATAAGTGGACCAAACGAAAAAAAAAAAGCTTCACTTGATAAGAATTCCACTGCTTTTATTCTTTGCACCATGGCAGTGAAAGATATTAAAATGCCCCCTGGGTAGGGCTTTTATAAGAAACTTTAACGTCTCATAATTATGTACTGTATATATGCGTGCTTGTTTGTATATTTCGCCGAGTCTTAAATTCAGCGTTGCAAAATGTGTGACACTGAATTATTATTTTCTTGCTTGAAAAACGAACAATTTGTATTTCGTGGAATTTTACTTCTGATATTGAAGAACAATAAAACGGAGCCACGAAGCCAGATGTTACTTCACACATCTGCTTGAAGGATACACTAACACAGGTTAATAACTCAAAGACTGTGTGTGTGTGTGTGTGTGTGTGTGTGTGTGTGTGTGTGTGTGTGTGTGTGTGTGTGTGTGTTTGATTGCTTCATTGAGTCGATGGTAGAGAATGCAGTGAAACTGGGCTGCTCTTGGCTTCAGTGCAGGCTGTAGCTCATGAGCTAATACACTCCTTTGGGGTTATTGATTGCTGGGGGGAATGCTCAGCCTTGTGTTAAAGAGCCAGTGGAATGAACGAGGCGATGATGAGCTGGGAGGCTGTTGATTACTAACCTTTTACATTCTCCTGCGTCTCGGTGTGTGTGCATCCCATTGAACAACACTAATGTGGGTGTGTGAAGACGCTTCACTCCCCCCCCCCCCAAAAGACCACTGCATAGGTTACAGCAGAAGATCAATCGCCGGTTAAGCTAACAGTACAGGCTAACATGTGGTACGCATGCGGCATTCAAACTGACAGCTTGTGGGATAGATTGTAAACAAGAGAAGGCTACATCCTGGAGCTGGACAGCTGGAACCTTCTCGAGCTCAGAGCCATAAATCATCTCCCCCACTTTCTTGTCTCCATCCCTGTCTCCATCTTGTCCCGTACAGTGATTTATCTCTTCCTAGTCCCACAGTTTGGATGGAGATCTCTCCACTTATAGGATGCAGTAAAATCGACAGCATCGTAAAAACGGAACAGAGATGATCACCCTTCTCCCCCACCCCCCAGATCATCAGTGTCCGAGGTTGTTTAGGAGGCAGCATAACTCCTGATTGGTATTATGATTGATTATTGACTCAGATCACAGTGCTGTAAATATTTGAATCCGATTGGTTAGAAGGTGTTGCATGTTCGGCAGCAGCATGGTTGTGACGGTTGTTCCAGTCATAATTGAAATGAGAAGATTATTCTAATACATTGTTTCTATAGTAACCACTAATTCATAGGGTCCTGTATTGTGGACTCATCACATAATCTAATCCTGATAATAAAATTAATAAAATATGTGTCATTATTATGAATTGTTTTGGTGAAGCTATTTGTAAAGATACATTTATTTAACATTCATGGACGGAGCCTCCAGTAGAAGTCAGGGGACAGGGCTGTATGTTGTTGATGTAGTTTGTATTATTGACTTGGCTGTTTATTGTTGTTATAATACAAGTAACAGGATGGAACTAACTTTTCTTGTAGACATTCTGCAACTATGTTGTGTTATTCAGTAATAAATTATACTTTGTATAAGAGGAATAGCACGTCGAGACATTCCTGCAGGACATATGGAAATAATCCGCTTGTGGTAGAGTGGTAACTTTACCATATCCAGTCCACCTCACTCCCTGCTTTGTAAATGTTATGCCTGTAAAGTGGTTTATTCCTTAAAATTAGAATGAATCAGATTAAACTGAAATATCAGAACAACTAGTACACCAGTCTAATACTTGGCAGGTCCTCCACAGGGCAAAGACTCCACAAGCTTGCAGAAATATCCTCTACACAATAAACAATGTACTTCCTGCAGAATGATTCACAATTCTGTTGTATGTTGAGGTGTTGCATTTCTGTATTGCACAGTGCATTCCATGCTATTCTAGATGAGCCTGTTCTTGTGACTTGGAATTGCAAATCCATAAGTTGGCATCTATTGATGTGTGTGGTGGTGCGTTAGCATGTTGGACAAAGCCAAAGCCATCAGACCGAATGCAGGACGTGAATGGGTGGATCTCATCAGAAAGGTGGCACACACAATGTACCTGTCAGAGCCACTGGCCCATGGAATTCCAACTAAACAAACCCTATACCATTTAAAGCCTCCACCAATCTACACTAGTGTTTTTCTTTTACAATCTGTAATGGTTCTTCTGGTACTTCTGTGTATATTAGCAACAATCTGACATTGTCAAGCTAACATTGCAGTTCGAGTCCATCAGCATTGTATCAGCTTATGACAGTTACTGTCATGGTACTTGTTGATATTTGTGGCATTTTCTTATTGAAGGTTTGTCTGAGGGAGAGAGGTAATAAATATATTAATAAAAACTGCTATTATAGCAATGAGCACAGTCTTCTCAGTAGTTATGTGCATGGAAAAATATGAGCAAAGGCAGTTAAAGTGTGTTTTTATTCAGTAATCAGAAATAATGTCAGGCTTGGCCATGACCATATTGTTTGCCTGGATGACATTTGAGCGTGATGAGACGTGGCATATTGCTTCATCCCTGTGGCCTTCCTGTGATTTATTTTCCCTTCTTTTCATTCTTCTCCTCAGATAGGCTCAAGGTGTGAAATACTTTTTAACAAATTAGGTGCACACCTCCAGACGCTCCACTGGAGCGTCTCTTTAAGCAGAAAGTGATAATGGGCCTAATTGATTGGGTTTTTTCAGTAATGAGACCCTGTAGGAGTTGTCTGGAGATGATTGAAGTTTAGGGCTAGAGGGCTGACTGTACTGTGCCTCAGTCAGTTGGAGGAGAGACAGTTTTTTTTCTTCACCGATTTTCCATCATTACTGAGCTCAGCATTTTTTTTTTTTTGTTGATTTGAATAAAAATGATGCACTATTTATCAGCAGTGTATCAGCATGGAAGGACAAATTGATTGGCTTACTGAAAATATCACAATCAGCTTTTGCATTTTGATGAAGTAGCAGAGAGAGGATAATGTTTTAACTTTCTACCTTGTACTGTATTGCTTCCAGGCAACATGGAAAATTTTGGCTTGCTTTAAAAAAAAAAAAAAAAAAAGGATGAAGAGGACCCAATACTATAGAAAAAAATGCAAATATTGGTCAGTTTTACTTTCGTAGAAATTTTACCCTTTATTTAATGTTTGTCAGTGTTTATTGAGAAAAAAAAATATTTTCTTTCATGTTCATTTGTATATTTATATATTTGTGGATGATAGTACATTTATTGATAAGGAATATGATCAGCCTTGCATGGAATGATGATGAGGGTAAAGATGGAGGTATAGTGATTAACGGTATCAAGTCTATATATAATAGATCGTGAGAGTGAGGACAAGGCAGGCTGATAAGAAATTAAAGTGACAGACATGATTAAAATATGATGATTAGACACATGCTTGCTTTTGCTATGCAGTATGATGTTTGTAAAATACTTTAATTTTTGTATTATTTAAAAACAGCCATTGTTTTATTATTTCCTATTATGTACAAAAAACCTTCACAATCGCTCTAATTAAATGAATATAAATGAATGAATGAATGAATCAAGTTCATGTATTAGTAATATAAATATAAAGGTTTTTTTAATTTTGTTTAGTACTTTTCAGTCCAGAAGTCATGTCTGCTATAAAATAAGGGTAAAAGCAGCACACTGCTTAATGCAGCAATGAAGTCGGATTTCTACTGTACACTCCCAGTCATAATCACAAGCTTGTAAATAGTTATTTGGTTGTGATTTCATATGAGACACCATGAGATGATGCAAAATGCACAGGAGAAACGCAAACACAGAAATGGATAAGACAAAACAGACACAAAACATACTAATGAGTAGAAGGAAATATCGTCAAGCTCACTTTGAAGCATGCTTCGGTTCATCCAATGCCATTTTCTGCATGAGCCCAGATTGTGCTCAGATAATCTAGGCAGAGTGTAGTTACATTCTTTAATCACAGATCTATCATTAGAGGATCATTGTACTGTACACAATAGCGTGCTGAAATACCGCAGTGTAAAACGTATTCAGGAAACACCCAATGTGTACTAATGAGCTCGGTGAGGAATTCAATTCAGTTTCGTTTGTATAGCGCTTTTAACGATGGCCGTTATACTGAAGCAGCTTTACAGATGTGTAGGATCTGGATTAAATATTTATATAAATATTCTCCCTGATGATTAAGCCGGTGTAGACAGCAGCATGGACAACGCCCTGAGATGACAAGAGGAACAAACCTCCAGAGGAACCAGAAACAAATGTCTATATTATTATTATTAGTATTATTACTATTTTAATCGTTGTTGTTAACTATAATAATGATGATGATGATTATGATGATAATAACAATAATAATAGTAATAATAATAATAATAATCCCATGCTATATAAGTGCAAAAAAAATCAATGATTGCATTGACCATTTATAGTAGTCATAGTCATAACCAAAATTCATGGTTATATGTAAGTCTGTTTAAGTAATCTTTAGTCTGCCCATGTGGGTTCATCCTCAGCATCAGCGAGTGATGTTCAGTTAACGAGACTTCAAGCAGATATAGGGGGTCAAGGTGGATCATGCAGGTCCAGGGAGCAGGAGGACTCAGGAGAAGCAGGATCAGTTGGTTCTCCCGGTGCCTTAGTCATGTAGTTGTGTAGCTCGTAACATATGTATACAAGTAGCTTTAGAAGCATGACAATATATTAATAAGAGAATCATTACATGAACATACATTTGCATTTGTTACTCTCTAATGAAGTTGTGAAGGTGTAGTTCAGACTGCTTCCGGAGGGGAACATGTGTCTTGGATGCACTCATTTCCAACAGTCCACAGCTTTGATGGAAAAGCCTGGGGACTGGGACTGGAGCGTAATTAGAAAACTTTGCTCTGAGACAAGACAGACTAATTTTAAAGTCGAGGTAGTGAGCAATGACAGTTAAATAAAAAAGGGAATCTTCGGAAAAAGCAAAGTGGTGACTGAATGAATAGAATTCGCTTGTGAACCCACTCCATCAGCTGCATCGGGGGAAAACGAGTAAAAAAAAGCTGTAGTTGGATATTGACGTGGAGTAAAACTTTTCATACCCTCATTTACTTTAAGTGTCCATTTATCCTGCTTAATGTTGTATATTGTTTTGTTTATGTAGCACAAAGCGCTTGTGCCATGTCAATAAGCCAATATGGAGGAGGTGAAGAAAGAGAGAGATGGGTGGAAAGCTTCTGTGGTGAGCTCGTTAAGAGCCGAGAGGAAGTGTCTTCAATTAACTCCTTTAATTAAAGCCCTTGTCATATTGCAGTGGTGAGTCGAGGTGGTGCTGATGAGGTCATGTGCTCTTTAATGAAGATGTAAGCGAGAGCCCAAGTGTCTTTTTATAAACTACACAACATATTAGTACTACACAGCAGGTTCTACTGAAGAGACTGTGGTGGCACCCAGGACAACGTAACAAGAGCGGCACAATCTCCAGTAAGAGTAGTTCGGAGGTGGTGATGAGGTCAGGCAAGAGATCCTGACCTAATGAACATGTAAGCAAGATACCAGGATCAGGAGTGGCTTGTGATTTTATTAGGGTAGGATGACATTAATAACTGCATAGCCTTAAACAACATTAACTCAAAAGGCTGTGTCACCTGACTTCTGCTACAGACAGCAGTGAATTTTTACAGCAACCCCTTGTGGCAGACAGCATGTTTTAGAGACGGCTTTAACGGGGTAAGAGTGTAAACAGTGAGAAGTTTCGGTATTGTTTGTGTGTTTGTGTGTGTGCGTGATATAAAACATTTGGCAATCAGACACTCATGCTTGTGTTACACGTTTATGGTTCTGTTTAAGCAGTCATACATAATAAATACATAATGGGCTGCTCAGGGTCAGAGAACCAGTTTTGTAATCGCAAGGTTGTCGGTTCGATCCCCCATCCAACAAGACATGACCGAAGTGCCCTTGTTCAAGGCACCCAGCCCTCCAACTGCCCTGTGTATAGGTGTTGCCCAGCACTCTGGGCAAATGTGAACACTGCCCTCTAGTGTGTGCGTCACTGTATGGATGGGTTTTATGCAGAGGTCGAAACCCTCTGTGTGCAAGCACAAAAGGGCAAAAGACAGATGAGATATACCTCTGCTCTCCATGTAATGTTGTGATCTGTTACACTTCTTACTAGGCAGTTGAGAGCCGATGAACTTTAATGACCAACAGAAAGATCTGGTTTAAAATCTTGCGCTCCATCACAGATCGACAGCGGCATCACAGTCACTGACATCACACTGGTTGCTAATAATTGCACTTTAAAGACAGCATGGCTAGTAACAAAGCTCGCTAGATAAAAGTGTAGATTAAACTTAAGCTTATCACATCCTTTAGAAAGCTAAAAGGATGGTTAATTTTTATAATGATTACAAATATTTTTTTTTATGTGTGCAAAACAAACATAGAAGAGGTAATATCCTGTGTGGTCCGATCTGTGCCCTTAGCAACACTTGTAAACAGACCCCCAATTTTAATCTGCTCACTATCCACTCGGCCTCTGTGCGTTCAGATGGAGGGCTCGCCACACTAATGGGTGGCCCAGAGTAATTAGTGTTGAGGGGGAGTGGGCTATAAAAACCTCCAACTCCGAGTTTAAGAGCTGTGCCATGATACATTCTGCATTTTGCAGGGACAGTTGGGAAGACCAAAAGGCTGGTCAGGGTGAGAGTGGAAAAGCATCCATCTGTAGTCATAATGATGACCGCTTTCTTTTTCCAACTGAAAGCAAAGAGAGTGTTCGACAGTTGATCCCTGAATTTATAACCTCGCCCTTAATTAAAAAGCACCCTTGGGGAGTGTTGGGGAGTGTTGAGGAGTATTGGGGAGTGTTGGGGGTGGGGGGGGGGGGGGGCGGTCAGTTTGGGAAAGGCTGAAATTGTTCACAAGTGTTCAAGCAAAATAATTCCTCAACCAGTAGGGGTTTCTGTTGGGCAGTGGGTTCACCAGCACTGATCAGAAGGTTGGGAGATTAAGCCATGAGTAAGGCCCTTAACTCTCTCTGTTCCAGGGACACTGGCTTATGGCATCAGATCAATGTCAAAACTAGGGGGCGCAAAAACACAAGGTGAAAAATATAAACCTGCAAGTTTTACCAGTTCGCGCGTGTAAATATTCCTCCCGCGAGCGTAAAAGTGAAACTCGTGAGCACAGAAAGATGTTATGTGCGCGTATTTATTATTATAGCACGCTCAAAACGCCTTTTTTGCATTCTCTGGTGTTTTTTTTTTTCTTCTCGATTCGGCAGTTGTCCTTGCGCGCCATGTGAATTACCCTCGACTGCTTTTATCGCTTGAGTATTAGATGGTGTTGGTTTTGACAGTTTGGGGATGGGATCATGGCCGTTTCTGTCAGTGAATGATATTGGCTGATGGCTCCTGGCGTTGTGGCTTACCGCAAAGTTTGAACAGCCCTTCTCCGGAAGACAAACATGGCAGACGACGCTTAAGTTGGTTACTTACTCGCAGCTCCCGATTCGTTTGGCTCCTTATTCCTAGATCCAGACGTTAGTGTTAGTTCCTTAGTTAGCTCTTTATTCACAGACTAAAATTAGCTCCGTATTCCCAGATTCAGTGAGCCGTGGTGAATGAAACGGAGTGTTCAGGTGTACAAAATGCTGCGCACATTGCTTAACTGCTTCACGGACAAATAAAAAGCACTTAATACAGAAAATAACGAACTGACGCCATACTGGCTGACCCTGCACCCTTCCTAACAAGCTGGGAAAGAATTTCACTGTGCTGCAATGTATATATGACTAATAAAGGCTTCTTCTTCTGTTTGTGTTTGCAGTACCTATTTTACCACTAGGTGCAATAACTATAATAACTATAGAGCTAACTGGGAAGCTAAGCAAGTTGCCCTATGACCGCTCAGTATAAAAATTCGGCTTATTCCATCAAATACAGAGTTACAAATTGTATGTTTGTTGTATTGTATGTAAGTTGCAAATGAGGACTTGATGAAGATGACTGATGAAGTTGTGGAACAAGTCTGTCTCGCCTGCCCTTAAGGATGAGCACAAAGCGCATACATTATATCAGTGCTATCATTATAGTGTGATCATCAGCACTGCCCAGCTGGTGTTACTGGAGTCACTGTGCCACTGCTGTTAAGCAATGCTGATCGTCCCTCTCTACCCCATGAATGACCTTGCATGACTTAACATGATGCATCCACGCACAGGTGAAAGAGAAAGAATGAAAGAATGAAGAACAGTGAGGCGGTTTCACACCCGCTCCCTGGTGTGCAGTTAAACCATGTCGTGAAGTTTATTAGAAGTCTTGGAATGTGCCAAGGGATAAGAAAAGGAGAGGAAATAAAAATAAATACACTGATATACAAGTAATAAAAGTGCAGTACAGACTGGATGAGTTTGGAGGAAGTGAGGAGAGGAGGAGAAAGCCTGCAGTCTCCTCCCTGATCCACTGTCTGGCAAGGAAGTCAACATTTGAATAATTAATCTGTGCTTCTGCAGGGCGTAGAGCTCAAGCAGAGAGAAGAAGGAAGGGACGGAGGAGGTGAACAAAAGGGAGGGAGATGAAAGAAATATGAATGGAAGGTAGAAAGTCAAAGAAAAGGCAAAGCAAGGATAACGGCGAGCGTGGGAATTGTGAGTGGAATAATACTGAAGTGAGAAATGGTTGTTTTTATTTATTTATTTATTTAAATCTAGAAACAATTTTGTAATTATACTGGACAGTTTTGCACTAACTCAAATTTATACCTATGGTGCACAGATTTAAATCACAGCTTTTCTTCAAGTCGCAATCGCAACACCATTCTCCGTTTTTGAACCCAGACACTCCAGGAAGATAATTCTCACTCTTTGCTTCATCATCGTGGCACAAACACCTTATACTATGGATTGTACTCAGTCTAATTACCTTCCCAGCAGCAGTAATGCTCCATCACTGACACCGTTTTATCAGTGTTTAATTGTTTTTACTCGATTGTTTATTTTGTTGACGTATTGATGATTAAATTAGAAAACTAGAACAATGCTTAGTCGATTCTGTAGTTCAAATCGTAAGAGCGCTGTAGATTTCTCTACATTGCCCCCCCAACCCGCTTTATTTTTCCTCATGGGTTTCCTCTGGGTGCTCTAGTTTCCTCCTGAAGTGTAAAGACATGCAGTCAGGTGAATCCAGGATAGTAAATTGCCCATGTATGTGTGTGTGTGTGTGTGTGAGAGAGAGAGAGAGAGAGAGAGAATATGACCTTTCCAGGGTGTTTCCCTGCCTTCCACCCAATGAGCGCAGGGATAGACTCAAGAACCCCCATGACCCAGTGGTAGGATGAGTAGCTTGGCTCAGTGGCTTAGGGCAGTGGCTCTGGGTTACTGATCAGAAGACTGGGGGTTTAAACCTCATCACCACCAAGCTGCCACAAAAATAATTTGACCCAAACACTGTATAATCAAAATCTACAATCTTAAAAAAACAAAAAACAAAACGGCAAATAATGGCTTTCAGGTCTGTATTTGTAATTCAGTGATTTGTATGATATATAAAAACTGCCCACTCAGTAGTTAATGTCTTCCTGACTTATGCATTTCCCTGTGTATTGTTATTAACGTAAAACCAAAATTTTAAATCTATAATTCTGTTTACTTTTTGATTATAATCAAATACAAACCCAATATTCACATCACATGTTTTATTCTTAAGGCCACACAATTTATGCCATGGTGGAAAATAACACAAGTACTGTACTTAAGTTAAATTTAAAGCTATGTAAATTTTGTAAGAATTTTTTACACTTTTTTATTGACATGATTGAGAATATTAGGATTTAGTAATTTCTGCTGTCTTTAACCAGTTTAAACTGGTCTCGCTCTCGTTTGTTAAAGATATGGTCTCTTAAAGGAAACCCTCATCATCCCCCTGTGATATCCTTACTTCTTGTCTTATAAAAGAGTCAATTAATGTATTAGGGCCCAGTATTGTATCGATCATTAATGCTTATCTTCGGGCAGTGTTCCTAATTGTTGTAAACATGCTGTTGTTCAGCCTCTTCTAAAAAAAAAACATACATCTAAAGTACTTGCAAGATCAGTTCTTTGGCAACTGATATCACACTTAACAGAAAATTACATTTTTGAAACATGTCAGTCTGGTTTTAAATCACTTCATATCACAGAGTCTATGCCTTGTTAAGGGTTACAAATGACTTGGCTGCTGACTCTGGGAAACGGTTTTGCTGCTTTTAGACCTTAGCGCTGCCTTTAACACTGTTAACCATGGCATTCTGCTTAAACGCCTTGAGCATATGGCTGGTTTACAGGGAACAGTCTTAGTCTGGTTCAGATCTTACCTGAGTGATAGGACATTTAAAATAAATGTTGTAAATTGTTTTTCCTCTATTACTACCCTTAGATTCAGATTTAAGATTCAAAGTTTTATTTGTCACATACATAGTCATACACAGTACAACCTGCAATGAAATGCTATTTGACTGTCGTCAAATAAATATGGGGTTCCACAAGGTTCAATTTTAGGGCCAGTCCTGTTTTTATTATACATGATCCCTCTTGGTAGTACTATTAGGAAATATAATGTATAATTTCATTGTTTTGCTGACAACACCCAGCTTTACTTGCCCTTGATGTTTAAATGATCTCACAGCTATAAATCATCTTATTGTATGCCTAAATTAGATAAAATCGTGGATGGCCAAAATTTTCTCCAATTAAATGAAAAAAATCAAAAATCTTTTTATTTGGCCCCACCAACGTTGCTAAATGTGTATAATAATTTGTCAAATAATCTATCAAATAATCTATCAAACCTTGTCAAGAATAGTGTAAAAAATCTTCGTGTTATTTCTGACAAGGCCTTTAAATTTGATAAGCAAATCAATTCTGTCGTAAGGAGCAGTTTTTTCAAGCTTAGAGAGATCTCTAAAATTAAATATTTTTTCTCATCTCAGGCCCAGAAACAAATCATTCATGCTTTTATATCAACTCGCCTAGACTATTGTAACTTACTGTATCTGGGCATTAATAGAACCTCATTGGCACGATTACAGCTGGTACAAAATGCAGCAGCTACAATGTTGACTGGCACTAGAAAAAGGGACCATAGCACTCCAGTTTTAGCCTGAGCTTCCTGTTTATTACAGGATTTACTTCAAGATACTTTTATTTGTTTTTAAAGCATTACATGGGCAAGCACCATCTTGCATAAATGACTTACTTAGCCCTTATTCTGCTTCATGGTCTTTGAGGTCCTTTGACAAAGTATTGTTGTCTGTATCTTGCTTTTGTCTGAAGCTGAAAAGTGATCGAGTTTTTTCTCTTTAAATTTTTAAGTCCAGTCTTAAAATCTTTTTACCTTGGCCTTTTAATTTCATACAAACCGGATTCCAAAAAAGTTGGGACACTAAACAAATTGTGAATAAAAACTGAATGCAATGATGTGGAGA
>JAOVVF010000029.1:8352580-8367854 GCA_028565595.1 Duopalatinus emarginatus | reverse complement strand
AGAGAGAGAGAGAGAGAGAGAGAGAGAGAGAGAGAGATGTGTGTGTGTGTGTGTACTAGTTACTCAAATAGAGTACTTATAGTTGTTATTACTGATATTATATATAGACAGGAATATTGGAGTCACTCTGTTGGTGACCAAATGTACTGGAGCCCCAAGGCATTATGAAACACATCAAGGCCTTGGTAGGAATCCAACCAGCAAACAGATGAAAAGTGAGCACTCCAAAAAAGCCTGCAGTCAACAAACTCCACTTCAAAGTGGCGCATGGTTGAACACCCAAGAGCAAAAACCAGCATCTCCAGCACCATGCTGGTCAGAACCCAGCCACGTCGAACGGGTGCGAGTCTGACGGGGAAAAGACACGCGGCGGGCAGGTGAATACATCACCAGGGACTCATCGACCCCCAGCATCAGATGAAACATGAAAAGAGGAGGTTAAATGCAATCTATTCAAGTATAATAAATAAAAAAAACAGATGATAATGCATCATAGACCAAGAACAGCGTGAAGTCGATCAGTCTTGTTTGGTGGTAAATCTTTCTTTTTAGCTACATTAGATTACAAAAGATAATAACACAGGAGAAGTAGTCCAACATTGTCTTGTTATACTGTACAACCATGTGGTTTAATTGGTATAATGATAACGTTAAATATAGTAATTGAATTACTTAATTGAATTAAGTAATATTCTGGTGTATTTCTACACTCAAGTGCCAGAAAACTGGTACAGAATTTGTTTTTTTTTTAAATGTAGCAACTGGTAGTTGCTTCATAATGTTATGGGGTTTGTTTAGCTGGCAGACCCCTGGGTATGTCTACAAGTGTACCTGACAGGTCAATGCTATGTGCGTCTCCTTTCTGACAAGTTCCACCTGTTCATGTCCTGCATTTAGGTTACCAGTCATTCTGATGGGTTTGGCCTGCAGGACAATGTGCCACCACCACGTCTAGATGCACCAAAATTGTTCAGTGTTCATTGGCTACAGAATATGTCCCTTTTTCTCTGGCCGTACACTCCTGTGGGGGACCTACCAAGTACTAGACTGGTGGACCGGTTTTTCTGCCACGCCAGTGTACTTTACTCCAGGAAAGAGAAAAATCCAACTCTCTTCATCATTTTCTCCTTACATTTTTATCCTGACCTTCGAAGTACTCCAAGTTGTTTTGCAAATAGTGTAAATTTTATATGTGACCAATTTGTTCTGCAAACACTTGTAAGCAGCGTACAAACCTCACCAATCACTGTGTATTCACATCGGGATTGACGCACGCACCCTTAAGGAAAAGGTACCTATTAGAAAAGGAAGGGCTAAAAACACTATTCATTTCCTTGTGGTGAAGTCTGAGCACTTGTGATTACACACACACACACACTCACACACACACAGCCGCACACTCCCTAACTTATCCCTCAATGTCATCTCTTTGCTTGCATGTCAGAAACATGCCGCTGTGCTTTTTTCCCTCCCTCTCCCACCTCCCTTTTTCTGAAAAACAGCTGCCTCAGCAACACATCTATGGAATGAGATTAGAGGGAGGACAACTTGATTTACTTTAATGGCATCTACATGTTAAAAGAGTAGCCCAAGAGCGGAGAGGGCTTTTGTTCATTTAAAACAATTTGTCTCGACACGGCATGAGCCTTATAGACAAAACGAGAGAGAAATGAAGCGTGCTTGCAATACTCTACAGAACCGACACAATTTATAGAAGCACCATAGGTGGCAAACTGTCGCTGGAAGCTTTGAAGTTAGGATGTGTGTGTGTGTGTGTGTGTGTGTGTGTGTATTTATGTTGCTCTTTCCCGGTGCAGAATTTGCCACTGTAAATACACTGTGCAGATTCACGACACAGTGTGTGTCTGCTGGCACAAGGCCACGTCTGAGACCCGAACGCAGCAAGCCATGCTAATCCAGGACATCGATTTAACCCGTGATGGACTGATGTGAGCAATGTCAGTAAAGTCATGACCTCTGGTGTGTGGTGACAACATAACCTGGTGCATGGACTATGTGCCTCATTATTCACACACTGACATTCCATTTAATCACATTTTATTATGGAGCTGTGCTGGCCTCCAGTAAATCAATGCCTATGTGGATATGCTGAGAGCTCACCGAGCAGTGGGCAAGGGGTAGGAGCGACAATTACAGATCGCTTGAATCAGTTTCTGCAACAGAACTATTTTATTTTTACTGCATTTAAATGCACACGTGTGTACATTAGTCACATGATGCTAATGTTTTATAAGGTAGGGAGTGATCGTAGGGATGTACAGGGACATCAAGGACTCGTGTTCGGAAGAGGTGACTTGCCTGTGTATAGTTTGAGAAAAGAAAGTTCTTCAAGGGTTCTTTCGATAGTTAGAGCTTCTTAGCTCATTAAGGAGTAATAGGTGTAAAATTTCCCTTAGGAAGCGGAGTCCAGATCCGAGTTAAACTGATGCTCTCGGTTGCACATAATTAAATGAACCTAAAAGCAAAAAGGGAAAAAGTGGGTAAAGATGAAACTGAGAAAGGTAAAACGGTAAATCTGAGACCTTGGTACACAGTCGGAAAAGGGTGAAGTGCCCTGTCTTCATTGGGAGAGAGCTCCTGCCTTAAGTGGGAGGAATTCAAGTGTCTGTTGTAGTGAAGAAGATCTGAGCCAAAGGAGTGAAGCTACTGCTCCTCCAGGTCGAGAGGAGCCAGTTAAGGTGGTACTGGGTAGGATGCCTATTGGGCAGGTCCAACTGAGAGGAGACCCTGGAAAAGACCTATGACCCACTGCAGAGATTATATCTCTTGGCTGGCCTGGAAACGGCTTGGCATCCTCCCAGAGTTATAAAAGGTAGGTATAGAGAGGGAGATCTGGGACTCTTTGCTTGGGCTGCTGTCCTAAGAAAATCAGGAGATGATGGATAGGTGGATGAATGGATGAAGTACAGCATAGTATATAATTATGTAACTTATTAGTTTAAAATGTTTTGTGCATCAGTTTTTTACTCTAATTAAACTGCGTTAGAGTTCACCTGAGTTCACTCATTTGCAAGTGTTGTACTAAATCTATGATTTACTGTGGGCAGATGTATTCTTTGCCCTTTTGTTACCTTTATGTCTTAACCCCAGTTATTATAACACACAACTGCATTATGATGAACACAGAATAGAAGATACATATTGGCAGTGTTGTATAACACACTAACAAACCCACTATTCCTAATACAGTCCTTTGTTCTAATCTCCTAGATGAAGCATAATGGTCATTACTAGTCGACACCTCATTTCTCTCTCTCTCTCACACACACACATACACACATTCTCTCACTCACTCACTTTCATATCTGCTTTCTATTCTCCATTGTCCCAGTGCCCTACCCTTAGGGGCACCTGGGATCATTGGAGGCATAACAGATCCATTTCTAAAGCAGAGGCTGGCCCAAATGGGCCTGAATCATCCATGAGATAATGATTCCAGCTAGACCTTTAGTGTAACCACAGCACAGTCCCTCAGTCCCTTAGTCCCTCCATTTAATATCTGACTAATCATGTTTGGACAGACTTCATCTTATATATATCTACAGGGTGATTCCCTTATTATCAAATACATTGACATTGAAAAAGTCAGCTAGCTCAATTCATCTTGACGTTCATTAACTCAACAGGATGTTCAAATAATTCTGTTTAATTCAATTTGATTTGTAAAGAAGCTTTCCAGGAATTTGGATATAGAAGTGGATTCCTAATGAACAAGTCACAGGTGACAGTGGCGAGGAAAATCCCTCTAAGTGGGGAAAAAAAAAAGAGAAACCAGACTCAAGGGTATTCATTCTCTTCTGGATGACACCAGATAGTGGGATTATAATTAATACTTTTCTACAATGCTAGAATATAAAGTCAGAGTATAAAGTGTGTTGAAAGGATGTGCGCTATGAGTATATTGTGAAAACCTGGGATGAGCACAGAAAATGCTTTAGCAGTTCTTATGGACAAATCTGCATTATGAGGTAAGGCTTGGGTACAGACTGCGTCTCAAAATAATTCATAACATAATGACAGAGATGGTGCAGCTACTGGCCGGTTTTCAAATTGCATTTTATTGTAAAGCCTTACTTTTACGCATCTGAGGTATATTATTTTTTTCTAGGTAATATGAAAAAAAAACATTTTTTTTAAGCTAGTTAACACAAGGACTATAGGAACCAAATTATTCAGAGTAAAGATTTGTTTGATAAATATATAAATTAAACAGATGTCAATTCAAAAGTCGCTCGTCTCCATGTCACTCACCACTGTCTATGTAATCAAGGCTCTGTGTCAATTATTTACATAATAAATGAATTACTGTCTGTCACTTTGTCACTTGTTAGGTTGCATGGTATCCAAGCTTATGGCTCTCAGTCCTCTATTGTAGTTACCCTGAATTTTTTTTTTTTTTGACCTGGTTTATATAGATATGTATAATTTTTTTTCTATCATGCCATTAAATCATCCTGGTCATTATTGATAATTGATTTCAGCAGCTTTCTCTTTATCAAATCTTTCCTCTGACATTTCTGGAAGAGTCTCATTGTGGTAATTAAGCAGCAGAGTTTATCGTGTAATTAGCCAGGGCATGCTACAGCGCTGAAATTGAATTAGCCTGCTTAGTTGAATTAGCCTTCAAAGGAGAAGTGGCTCAAAGTTATCCTTTACTTCTTACTAATCAGAGAAATGAAGAAAATCGTATCTAGCTGTCGACTTTATTCTATTCTTATTTTATGCATAGCGCATTTAGTACATTTCCAATAAGTTTCACAATGAAATTGTTTTGTTTCTAGGTTCAGCTTAAAAACTCCAGGTAACAACATATATAATAGTCAGTATACACCAATCAGCAATAGCATTAAAACCACCGTCATGGGAAGAGAATCAAATTAATCACGTTACTGTGGCACCTGTCAAAGTGTGGGAAGTTAGGCAGCACTTTAAACACTCAGTTTGCAAAGTTGATGTGTTGAAAGCGGGAAAAATGGGCAAGCACAAGGATCTGAGCAACTTTACCAAGAGTTAAATTGTAATGGCTAGTCAACTGGTTCAGAGAATCTCCGAAGTGAGGTGTTCCCAGTATGCAGTTATTAGTGCCTGCCAAAGGTGGTCCAAGGATGAACTAGTTACGGGGTCATATGTTGCCATGCCCCACTTGATTTGATTCCAGTTTGATTGAAAAGCAAAGGCTAGTCTGTCTGGTCCAATCCTACAGAAGTGGTATACAGGAGTAGCTCAAATGTCTGGAAAAAGTTAATACTGGTTATGACAGAAAGATGTCAGAACACACAGTGCATGACAGATTGTGGTGTATGGGGCTACATAGCTGCAGAGTCTGAGTGCTTATGCTGACCCAGTGCTGAAAAGCATACACAATAGGCATGAAGTAGATCTGGTCTGATGAATCTCATTTTCTTGTACATCGTGCGTATTGGCATGTGTGTGTACATGGCATCCCTAGTGAATAGATTGCACCAGGATGTGCTATGGGGGCAGAGCATGCTGGTGGAGGCAGTGTGATGCTTTAGACTACTGTTCTGCTGGAAAGTCAAGGGTCCTGGCATTCATGTTGATGTTATTTTGACACACAGAAGCTACCTGAACATTACTGCAGAACTAGCGACCTATTTCAGCCAGGTAATGTCACACTGCAAAAATTATTCAGGAATGATTTAAAGCACATGAAAGAGTTCAAAGAGTTGACACGGCCGCCATATTCCCCAGATCTTAATCCAGTCATGCATCTGTGGGATGTGCTAGACACATCCATGAAGGCTCCACCTCACAACGTACAGGGCTTGAAAGATGTACTGCTACCATCTTGGTGCCAGATATCACAGTACACTTCCAGAGGTGTTTATTGGTTGATTTATACCAAGCAGACAGTTGGGCAACACACACTTACACATTTAGTATGAGTTGATGCAATGTAGAGCTCATTAGCTTTTCATCACCGCAGTAATGAGGCTGTGACTCTTACTCTGCCACTAAATATTATTTTGACTGTTATGACAGGTATAACCATGTTTCTAATATGATTCTACAATAAAAAGTTATGCCTCGCAGCTGTGAGTAATCGCGTGCTCCTCGGAAAACGACATATCCTGGATCTTTAAGACAATTTCACACTGATCATAACTACCAGAACAGTATGATATACGTTTAAAGATATTGATGTCCTAGTCACTTGGGATTATTTTCTACTTACATTAAAAGCATAGGCTTCTGTAGGCTTCTTCATGGTTTCTCCATTGGATACGGGAAATAACCAGTGACTGATGGTATGATGTGGCCTGTTACTGTTACCACCCAAAAGTTTCTTATATTTACAGCATGTCACTTATTTTATTTCTCACACTGTGCCTACTATCAGACTATGCTGTGAGTGGCCAGGCGTTCAGTATATGAAGGTAGGATTGCAATGGGGCATATATGCACCAATCAGCAATAGCATTAAAACCACCAACAGGGGGAGATAATACTATTACTCACATTGTAGTGGCAAACTGTAAAAAAAAAAGAAAAAGAGTGGGACATAGGGACATATTAGGCAGCAATTTAAACACTCAGTTCTCAAAGTTGTTGTGTTGGAAGCAGGAAAAATGGGCAAGCACAAGGATCTGAGCAACTTTGACAAGGGACAAAGTTTGATCATCTAAAATGTCTGGTGTGTCCTGATACAAAGCTAAATTCCTGTTACTGTTGCCATCCAAAAGTTTCTTATATTCCGATATACAGCATGTCATTTGTTTTATTCCTTTCATTCCGCATCAAATTTCTAACAGGTACAATTTTAAGTAAAACTGAAAGCGACTGGCCACTGTGCTTGCAATTTAACCCCCGCATGGAATCCGTCTGCAGGGGGCAGTGAACACGTTTACACGTTTAAAGTGGTGGGCAATCTCTATCCATGGCACCCAGAGAGAAGGTTAAGGGTTAGTTGACTTTATTTGTTATTTTGAACCTGCAAGACCAGTTCCCTAACTTCAACTATGTCCAAATGTATAAATGAATGGGGTGTTTTATCTGTTTACAGTTTCACCTATTGTTGTAGAATGTCTCTGAGTCAAGCATGTTAATGTTATAGCTTATGTTGTAGCTCTGAATGGCTGTTCCCTCGCCAGCTTCTATTCTTTCTCTCTTTTTAGGTTATTAGGCTTAGATTATGTGGAGCGGCTATACAAGTCCCTGTGAATGATTCACTATAAACACCTTAGAACAAGAATATTAATGTACTCCAAACCTTTCATTTGAATTACAGCTGCCATTACTGTGTAAAAAAAAATCCATTAATTACGACTAATCTTAGCCAAGAATTTGGCAATGATGTGATCAAGATATTTTTATTTCTATTGTTTTAATTATTGTTTTCTTTCTTCTTGGTGTTCACAGGTTAACAGGCTTCCGGCTTCCTTCACCAATAGTCAGCACAGGAGCAAGACTCACACTGTGGCTACTATCGGACTATGCTGTGAGTGGCCAGGGGTTCAAAGCAGTATATGAAGGTAGGATTGCAATGGGTCATGTAGACAGACATGCCTGTGTTCTTCTTTCTCTCTGACAGAGCCCTTATTGGTTTTTTTTTTTTGGTTTTTTTGTTTTTTTATACATACAGTCCTTTCTGGTGTCTTTTTGGGTCTCTGACTATGTCAGTCAGGTTGTCTCTGCTCATAGTGCTACATGAGTCTTGGCACACTGTGCTGCCTCTGTACTGACCTGAATCAGTGATAGATGCCTGTATTCACCTGTCTCCTGTTTGTAGGCTAGCTGTATTAATATGTCAGCTTCAATTAACTGTTAGAGCAAACATTGGCATTTGTTGTAGGTTCCATGCTGAGCTGTTGTCATATTCCTATCGATATGAGTGCACCATTGTTAACACCTTTAAATGGCCAAAAGAGAGTTGAATCTTTGATAATTACATTCATTTATTGACTGCTGGTGTGAGTGGGTGACAGGTGAGTAAAGCTGTGTGCATAACATTAATGACCTGTCCTATCAGCTACTGTACATCACACAAGCTCTGACAAGCATTCTCTTCTTCTCACCTATTTAACTTTTGTGAACTGCTGGTTAGTGGGCTGACTTTATAGGATTGCTGTCAGACAGTCACTGGATATCTGACACTGAGTGATGTGCATGGAGTATAGTTATGTAGGGTGCTGGTACAAACTTTAAAAATTTGATCTCACATTTAATGGTTATTTCAATTCAAAACCGCTTTCTAAAAAATGTCTTGCTTAAGTAATTAAAGAAAAATAATTACAAAAGGAATATAAAGAATATAAATATCTTAAGTAAATTGAGAGGGAAAACCATCAGGAGCGGTTGGGACTCAGTAGCACTGTATTTACATCATGGCAGTCAGCAGTAGTGGGGATCGCACCAGGGATCCTCTGTTCCCATGACAGGCTTCTCAACCTGCTTAAGTGTTTACTTTACCCGAAAGAAAAGAAAATGTAGGTTGAATGTAGGCTAAATGTGGGTTAACTGTAGTCTTGCATTGTGTAAATTACAGAAAATGCTGCTACTTATCTCAGTAAAAATTATTGGATTATTATTTGGTTAATTTTGGTTTTCTAAACTAACTTAAGTGTCTTCTAAAAATGTATTAGACAGATTTTTATTTAAATCACATGACTGTTTTAATATACAATCTATTCTTATACTTTTATTATAACTGTCATTTTAAAATACAGAGAAAACTGTACAATTTTAACGTGGAAAATTTCCAGGGTAGATATTCCCCAAAAGCCTGAAAGATGACGTATAGAATAGATAGTCACATTGTTGCTTAATATGTGTGTTTGTTAGTTTGTTTGTTTGTTCATTTTATAATGCAACAATAGCACATGACAAACATTCAACATTATTATCTCCACACAATCACCTGGCCATTGTGCCTGAATAAAACGTCATAAAGTCAACAGTTATCATGAAACAACTTTATTTTTCATTTAAGAATGACAGCTGAAGCAGACCTGAGCTTAGTGAACTAATTTAAAAAAAAAACTTTTCTGATCTTTATATTTCCTTTATTAGGAAGGTTACATGCCTGTGAATGAGACACTGATTCAGAGTTAGATTTGTAAGTTTCTTGGTTTACGTCTGCCGAGTTGATTACCGCCCTATACAGTATATTGACGTACCAGATATTCACAGGTGATGGCTATAGCATATGGACTTTCTTTGCCTTCTACCACAGATTCAGAAAAAAATACATTTCACATACACCAAACACATTAAATGTTCTTAGACATCTGACTTGTTCATTCTTAGCTGCAAACTAAATCACTCTATTTGTTTTAATGTGCACACTAGGAATATAACTAAATGAATACATTATTACCAATTTATGCATTTTTTTCTTTTTTTATATTCAGATATAAAAATCTTACTAAGCTTGAAAAAGGCTTGAAATTTACATAAAAGAAACATGCTTTTATTTATAGATAAATAAATCTGCTCCATATACACTGATGTGCCAGAAGAACTGGTAAGGACGAGCTTATGCAAATAACATAGGCTGGTGGTGGCTCCGTAATGGTATGGGGTTTGTTTGCCTGGCATTACATGGGATCTCATGTATGTCTGCAATTATAGCACAGTTAGTTCCGACCCTGCAATCTGATTGGCTGAGAGACATTCCATGAGTGCCATTATTGCACGATAGCGGCACTGGGACCAAAGCGCTCTAAATATCACTCCGCCACACACACACACAACCCTATTAACGACTAAACACCACAGCTATAAGTTAATCAAGTTAATTAAGGCAAAGCTTACTCCTAATATTTCCTTGTCAAGTGTGGAGCAGTCTGCACCTTTACTGTCTATGTACAGAAGATTCACTTCACTGACATGCGGTGAGTAGTTGTAGGCAACCTGGAATACCCGGAGCAGACATTCAGTGGTATGCGTATTCTCCTATCGATCAAGTGGAATGGATTCCTTCACGAAGCAACAGAAACAGGGCTGGGTGAACTACTATTTTATGGTAAATGTGTGGGGGTGAATAATTATGAAATGTGAAGCGGACACGTCCACCTCAGATTGAATGTTCGGAAACTAACCAATCCTATTTTTCCGTCATCTTTATCCTAAAATCTATCAATAAACGCTGATAACGGAACTGTGCTATAATCGCAATAATACACTCAAGGGTCATGCTATACCGTAATATACTGGCACTGGTGTACTGATCTTTGGCTACCGTGGGCAGCCGTGGCCTAGTGGTTAGGGAACCCGTCTCGTGACCGGAAGGTCACAGGTTTGATCCCCTCCCAGGGCAAGACACGACTGAGGTGCCCTTGAGCAAGGCACCTAGCTCCCCTAACTGCTGCCCCCTGCTCTGGGCAAGTGTGTTCACTGCCCCCTAGTGTTCACTGGTGTGTGTGTTTTACTGCACGGATGGGTTAAATGCGGAGGTCACATTCCGTCTGTGTGCAAAACACATTAAGGCAAAATAGTTCACTTTCATTCATTTTCTACGACCGCAGCACACCAGTGCCAATATCTCACGATATAGCGCACTCTCTCGTGTATTATTGCTTAAATATCTCCGATAGGTAAACGCAATGTGTGCCTCTTATGAGTAACACCCATTCATGCATTCATTTTAGTGGGTTGGCATCTTAAGAGGACATTGCACCGCCTAGAGATGCCAAATTACAGTTAGAGGAACACTCATCTGAGTTTGGGGTTTTGCCATTCCCACCTTTCCCCAAATTTGTCACAAGATCTCAAAGTTATCGAACACATCTGGGATGCCGTGCAACACGCTGTGAAACACAGAAATCCTACACCTCATTATACGACAAAATGCATCAAACTGTGGACCGTTCTGTAGGAATTATGGTGTTTATTCCCTTCAGAATGAATTAGACTCTGTGCCTCATGGGGGACCTAGCAAGTATTAGACTGATCTCAATCAGAGCTTTTCTTACCACTTCTTTTTCTAGTGTCACTCTCTCACCAAGCTTAAAGCATCAGTTCTTCAGGTATTAGGCTTGATTTGGCACTGATGTCGCATCATTATTGTTATATTACGTAATTGGGAAATATCGAGTTCTCCTGCCCCGACAGCTAAGTGAAAACTTAATTGGAAACCTTATTCTTGGCAAGCAGCAAGAAGTGATGGAACAAGTGGGTGATAGGAAAAGGCTTTGTACACTCTGTACACACACTGTACCGAGTCTACCAACACTAATCTAGATAAGCCTGTATCTGACCCATATGAATCATCCAGAGTCTCCCAATCACTGTAATTACATGTCACTTCCTCTCATGTGACCTACATAGGTGTCAAACAGGGGTGTGAATTAGCAAGTGTGATATATGCAGTGCATGCCCCTGGTCTGACTTTAACTAAAGACAGTGGCATAATGAGACCCAGTGAAACCTTATCAATCCCACACAGCCATAGCGATTTGCAGTCGTTCCGTCCCTCAGAGCCAAATATAAAGTCATGAAGGCAAATTTAAGAACGTCCAATTATACTTTTCCCACCTCAAAAAGCCTCTTTAATAGTGAGCCTTAAGCTGTGAATGTATTAAGGATTTTCCGTTGCTAACTCACAGGGACAAATTATACTTCAAACAGGGTTTTGTGGTCAGATTTCTCTAACAGAGATGAGATGAAATCACCGGAGATGAAACTACTGATGTAGTAGGTGTGCTTTAACCTATATTGGAAGGATATGAACAATATCAGGGGGTGGAATGTAACTCTGAATACATTAAAAGTAATAAAAGCGATGAACACTAACGTAAAGTTATAAAAATTACTCTTAACACTCTGAAGTGTTGGACTATTTTCCTATAACGGCATGTACAGGAGCATTTAATTTGTATAACACAGCAATTTGAGTCAAATCACACAATTAAACTGTTTGTGATCTTTCATTTTGTCATTTTGTTGAATGTCCAGGTGTTTAGCTGTTTCCATTGTCATGTCGGTAATAGCAGTTGTACACAGTTTATCTAATCAGTGTCGTAATATATTGGCACTGGTGTACTGATCTTTGGCTACCGTGGGCAGCCGTGGCCTAGTGGTTAGGGAACCGGTCTTGTGTCCGGAAGGTCACGGGCTCGTTCCCCACCCAGGGCAAGACACGACTGAGGTGCCCTTGAGCAAGGCACCTAGCTCCCCTAACTGCTCCCCGGGTTTGGGGCTGCCCTCCGCTTCGGGCAAGTGTGTTCACTGCCCCCTAGTGTTCACTGGTGTGTGTGTTTCACTGCACGGATGGGTTAAATGCGGAGGTCACATTCCTTCCTACTGTGTGCAAAACACAGTAAGGCAACATAGTTCACTTTCATTCATTTTCTACGACCGCAGCACACCAGTGCCAATATCTCACGATATAGCACTCCCTCTCGTGTATTATTGCTTAAATATCTCCGATAGGTAAACGCAGTGTGTGCCTCCTTTCTTATGAGTAACACCCATTCATGCATTCATTTTAGTGGGTTTGCATCTTAAGAGGACATTGCACCGCCTAGAAATGCCAAATTACAGTTAGAGGAACACTCATCTGAGTTTGGGGTTTTGCCATTCCCACCTTTCTCTAAATTTGTCACAAGATCTCAAAGTTATCGAACACATCTGGGATGCCGTGCAACACGCTGTGAAATACACCTTATTATACAACAAAGTTAGCTGTTTCCATTGTCATGTCGGTAATAGCAGTTGTACACAGTTTATCTAATCAGTGTTGGAAGAATTGGAGAATTCTTCCACAATTGTATTCTGAGGAAGAGAACTGGGCGGGACTGGCCCGCTCCGGCTGAAATTCTGCCCTTTATCGCCCGCGACCGCAACATGTGTGCAACGTGTCCACCCAATCCCGCAATGTGTATGTCCACTCCTGCCCGCAACCCGCAAAACTATGAGAATTATTCCCGCACATTGATAGAGATGCATCGATTTTGTGTCTTTTCCATCCCGCAGGAGAAAACGTAATATAGGATATTAACAAAGAGATTCTTGGGGTTTGTTTTGTTTTCCTGACCTGCAGCTTTTGACGCACTTGTCGGGAATAACGCTCCAATTTCATTATTTTCATGTAGTTTTTAAATGAAATATAGGCAGTTTAATATTCTATTATCATTCTCTGTATTTTATTTATTTGGAATAACCTTTAGGCTATAGTCTATAATCCCGCAGTGTTTCGTTTCAGCCGCCCGCTCCCGCCCGCCACTAAGTGCAAACCGCCCGTTCCCGCAAGATTTGCGTCGGGTCCTGAGGGACCCAGCGGCACCCGATCCCAGTGCAGACCTCTATTCTGAGATGCAGGATTTCTGTGTTCCACAGCACATTGTATGGCATCCCAGATGTGTTTGATAACACTGAAATCTGGTGATTGGGTGGAAATGGCAATAGGCATAGTTTGGCGTCTGTAGGCGTATGTGGCAGTGCATTGACCTGTTGCAACCCATTAGAATGAATGCAAAACATGAGTGGGTGTAACTCGTCAGAAAGGAGGCACACACACACAGCGTTCACCTGTACAAGACATTTACAGACATACCAGGGGTCGCATGGAATGACAGTTAAGCAAACCGTGTACCATTACGGAGCTACTACCAAATCTGTAAAGGTTTTTTTACAGACTGTATCAGTTTTTTTGTGACTTTAGTATAAATTGCTGATAAAACACCCCTAAATCAGTTATAATATTATGGATAGAAGATGAGATAACTAAAACTGGGATGGTTCTGGAACAATTTAGATCAGTATCATGGCTAAATATATTTATCAGAAATCTTTTGCCAACTGGTCAGACATTGTATACTGTGACCAGTGTTATACTGTGGCTTCCTCGTTACCATTAGCCAGGTGTTGCTCAGTAACTCTTCACATGCCCTAGCCTGACTGCCCATTACAGCTTTACTGTTTCACATGAATGTTAATTAGTATGAAGAGTCATGTTGAGCAATAGAAACGTCCCCCTAAACACCTTCACACCAATACTTTTTAGTGTTTCATTACAGCTGAACCTTGCTGGGTTGTCAACACGTTTCAGCCTGAGGTGACTGGTGACAGAAGTTACGTAAGTTTTGGATTTGACAGCTACCCATTGTGAGGCATGGTTACAGTCTGAGCACCTATGTCATACAGCTTTTGTCATTTGGAGCTGTAGTCCGATCGCTCGTCATGTAAACGCAGATTTATTAATATTAATCAGCATCGGGAGCTTCAATGAGAATATTAATTAGTATTAGGTGACGTTTGAGTCAAAGAAGCAGGGAAAGGCATGGCAGCCGCTTATTAAAATATATAGGCACTGTGCTAAGAATAGAAATCGCTTGATATCTTTTAAAAATGCCTACGACCTTTAACATTAGCTCACTCCCATTTGTCTTCAATCTCTGCCTGGTTGAAGCCTTCAGCCTGCGGACATATTGTTTTGCATGACAGGTTGCTAATTAATGGCATGGTCCTAAAATCAGTGTGAGCCGAACGCTTAAGTACAACCCTTACTCTAATGAATTAGATCTTTGTTACATGCTGGGTGAAGGAATCCGTTTATACATCTGGGCCTCTTCATTAAGCATATTATCACACATTATCAACCTCTATGTCTGTTCAGTCTGCATGGCAATATGAGATCCCTCATGCCATATTCTCCCCACGAAGACGAACACACACACACACACGCGCCTGCATTTTCAGTTTTCACAGTCTCGGTGTGCTGTAACGAACCACCGCATTTTAAATCGATCCCTGCACACAATCAGAGAGTGTGTTCTCATGTCCCTGTGAGACACGAGTGCTCCCCGCAGCCCTCTTTTTGCTCCTGCCCAGGCTTCAGCAGGGGGAATGTGTTAAGTGAATTGGATGGTGAATTGGTTATGGTGGAGGGATCTAAGTGATGTGAATGTGGGTGTATGTGTGGAAGGGGGTGTTCCAGGCCTGATGTGATGGAATGCTCTATTGTATTATTGGCAATGCAGAGGCATAGCTGTCCTTACTGTTGCTGCAGTTCACCTAGTGCTTATAACCGTAGACATCCCCAAGCAGTTTACATTGTGGAGCCTGATACACAATTACCGGAATTTATATGTATGTATGTATCTGATCCATGTCCAATTCTGTTGTTTAAATCATGTTAGGCTAAAAAAAAAAATAACGCTTTGTTCACTATCACCATAGATTAAGAATGTCCATATAGATAGATAGATTCAACTTTGTCATTGCTCGGTACAAGTACAAGGCAACGAAATGCAGTTAGCATCTACCAGAAGTGCAAATAGTAGCAAAGTGC
>JAOVVF010000029.1:8257698-8271737 GCA_028565595.1 Duopalatinus emarginatus | reverse complement strand
GTGATGGTGAAAGATCTGTTAAACGGGAAGTTTCATTTCAATAGTTTCATTTCTATTAAGAAGAGTATGATTGAGTTACCATTTTCTTTAGTCCCAGCAGTGTTTAACAAGTACTTTTAGCATAACATGTGTTCACCATTTTAATTGTAACAATTCACTTTAAAGCCTTATTTATTTACAAAGAAATTCTGAAATTAATTGTGATTAATTTTAATCGTTTGACAACCCATATATATATACTGTATATACTGTTTTTCCTGATGCTTCTTTCTATGGTAGTGAAGACACTTGGTTTGAAATGTAGATGTATGGCCATGCTAAATCTACGTCTCATCCCTAAACTAACCAAAGTGCTGTAACACTGGCGTCATCTCACTCTGGCACTTGCACACCAATTAACACATCCAGACTCTAGTCATTGCCCTCTGACCTAAACACATCAACTAAGGAGGGTGAATGCTCTTTAGTTGTTCTTTCTCGGAAACACGACTTCAACCGCAGCATCATTAAAACCACTGTTCATGCCACGTCACAGACTCGGAGGAGCATGTGGTACTGATGCTAAACACACCCAAGATTGTTTAGTGCCACTCTGGTTAAGAGGAGAATCCTGTTATCTGTTCTAGCCAGAAATAACAGGCAGTTATGCTCTTCTGTTTTCTTGGATTAATGCTTTGTATGTTGTGCCACCAAGGATCCAATGATATAGGTGTAAATCACATATAGGTATATAAATACTCAGGGATTTCGCACTATTTAGTACATTAAGCCCATTGACTTAGTGTCTGGTTGTTATTTTGCCAAAAAAAGATGCATCTTTGGAACCGTCTACCGTCCTGGATATTATATTATAGTAGCACATGTTGTGCTTTTGCGTCCAAGAGAATTGTGAACACGGTATATACGCCTGACTCATGACACTATACACAATATTCATACGCCTAGTCTGGCACTCAGAATAAAGTCAGATAAATAGGTGTGTTCTCAGTAAAGGGAAGTACCTGTAGCTCGGTGAGTGAGAGGCTTTGCGAGGCTGATTGAATGCAGACAGATGGCTAAGCACGGATATCAGAGACTTAGTGGTGTAAAGGGAAACATCTTGGCAATAGCTGTAATGTTTTTGCCCTGCTGGCAACGTCAATGTTCGATGAGATTGGGAGGGTGGAGAGTCGGATGGGGGCTTCTGTGTGATGGTGGTGTTATGGATAACAAATCTGTCAGCAAGTTTTAATGGAGGAAAAGCCTTTAGGGAAATCTCTGTAGTGCTCACTAACAATGCTGCTGCTGTGCTTTCGGCAAACTAATTTTACCTTGATGTCGCCCACCTGGTAAAAAGCTGAGTTTTGTGCTTGTGTGTGTCTAGGTAGGGAGGAGAGTGCTTTTACCTTTTCCTGTCCTGCTGCAAAGCCTCAGAGGAATCTGCAAATGGTACCAGCGGTGACATGTCAATCATTTGGAGTGTGAAAGCACACTTCATGAATAGGAAAACCGAGTGCGTCAAGTGAATTTATTTTATTGTATTTCTTAACCACTTTTTTTTTTAACACCAACAGCATGCCACTTGTGGCACATGCCTCTCACTTGTTGCCATGTGATTCTTTTGTAAAGGATAAATAGGTATCTCTGAGCACATTTCATTGTAATGGTCTCAGAAAATGATGAGAAATGAGTACTACAAGAGGCGATGACTATTATAAGAGTACTACACAAGTAGAGGGTTGTATTTATACCTATACTCGTTTATAGAAGGTCTGCACAATATATTCACTCAGTCGCTTATCCTACTACTGCTGGAGTCTATCCCAGCACTTATGGGGTAGAAGGCAGGGAAACACTAGAAAAGTCACCAGTCTATTGCAGGACACACACTTACTCTAATTCGTCTGACTGCATGTCTCTGGACTGTTCCAGCTGTGATGTGACAGTGCTACACACTGTGCCACCATGTCACCTGCACTGTACTCTAATATATAATTAACAGCTCAATAATATAATTACTATTTTATAGTCATTGCAATCAGGGCTGACCCAAGCCTTTATGGGGCCCTAAGCAGATGTTCATTTGAGGCCCCCCATACCCCCTCCAACCACCTCTGCATATCGCTCAATTACCTTTTCTCCCTGTGCCAGAAAAAAACTAAACAAAAAAAAAAGTGGAAGGCCTAAAGCGGGAGCTGATTTTTATTTATTTATTTCAATTTTATTTTATTTTCTTAGAGAGATTTGCCCAGAGAGAGATATTGTGCAATACGCTGAAGTGCCCGGGCTTTTATTCGTCCACCCAAGTGGTGCATATTTGCGTTTGCCCAACAGTTGCAGCAGCCAACAGCAGCAACTGATTAACCTATATAAAGGTGTGCCAACTATGAAAATAAATAAATATAATAATCCATTTTACATGTGTAATACCATTTTGTTTTATTATTTAGTGTTATTTTTAAAATATATATTATTTTATCATGATATCTTGGTGCTCTCGGTGGCGCAGGAGCCCTAAGCGGCCGCATATTTCAAGTATGCCTTATTTTCAACGCTACCACAGCAGAAACGGAACAGACAAATGCACAGTAATTCATGTATTTACTTGTTTGTTTATATACACCAACCACTTCATCCCAGTTAGGGTCAGGGTGGAGCCAAAACCTATTGTGGAAACACTGGGCTCAGAGCAGGAACCCTTGCTGTGAATAGTCTCAGATTATATCGAGCAATCATGATGGTGCGATAAAACAGAAACAATGATTGTGTGTGGTTGAGAGGTGGTAATGTAAAAGGCAAGTACGTAAAAGCAGTAACCAGAAATCACAGTTAAACTGGGTAGAAAACAAAAGCATAAAAATGTACAAGGAAGTATCAAGGAAGATTTTTAATGAAACAAGAGGGGGTGTGTAGACAAACTAATCAGAGTGCACAGCACAGCATGAGACTATTACTGGTAACAGACCAATGACTGTACTGGACACAGTCATGACCAAAAAAAATCACATAAAATAAACCTTCATACATGAGCAATATGTACCTGGTCTATATAATATAATTCACAGAACTGTACCAGTTTAATCATTTCTATACATTTTCCTATACAAACAAAATCTTTAAAGAAATTTATCACAGTTGACCCGCTGTCAGCTCTCTGTAAGTAGAAGAGATAAGAAAGGAAACACTCAGTGCTTTTGTACATAGGCAAAAAGTAAGGATTCCAGGATATAGGCATGTGGTAATTAAGCAGGAAAACTCTAAGCAGTGAGAGATGAGGATCATTATGAAGCACCGAGAAGGGTTAGGGTGAAAATAGAAAGAGCCACCAATTCATCTGTGATAAGAAATGGTTTTCTGCTCCTCATGCATTATTTATATGGAATGACTAATATAGATAATGACTGCATTCTATACCAAATTGTGATCAATTAATAAGATCTGTGTTATTATTTTTCTTTATTCTTTTTTATTATTATTATTATTATTATTATTATTATTATTATTATTATTATTATTATTAACACACTGATTTTTCTGTCTGTGATAGACCCATGTGTTAGGTTGCTGGATGTGCTGACTGCTGTTTATTATGTAATAGTCTTCTAATCAGTATTGGATAAATTACTGAAGAGATTACTTAGAAATTGCATGACTAAAGAAGTAATCAGTGATGCAATCTTTTAGATTACATAAAACACTTGAATCTGATTACATTTAGATTACTTTTTCGCTACTTTATGATCAAGCTGGTTTGATATGGGTCCATAGACTTCAGTGTAGTATTATATTGTACTGGTTTTAAGAAAAAATACAAATAAAACAATGTGGATGTTTGCGTCGTGACAGATGGCAAATCACCAGTCAGGATTTGAATTCACTTTTCTGTTACACCCATTCATTCTTTATTTGGCTGTTTCAGAAATGCAAAAGAATCCTGTTCATTAAAAATAAGAAGGGTGTATGTTATCTTCTTGGTCCAGAGCCATTTTGGAGCTCTACTTGCTGCTTCCATGTTTTCTTCTCTATCCTCTGATTCTGTGCCCAGATTCAGTTTTGCACAAGGATTCTTTTGCCAGGTCTTTACATTGTACCTCTACGGCCAAACCCCTAAAACATTGTCTATAGGAGCAGCCATGGGCTTGTGCTTAGGGATCCAGCCTTGTGACCAGATGGACTGAAGTGTCCTTGAGCAAGGCACTTAACATCCAGTGTGTGTGTGTGTGTGTGTGTGTGTGTGTGTGTGTGTGTATGTGTGTGTTTCACTGTACAGATTTCCCTTAAATGGTTCACTTTCACTGTGAAATCTATTGATTAGATCCTCATACTCCTTCCTTCTCTGCTCAAAAGCCTCCATGTGGTCTTTCTATGGCATTGTTAGCTGAATCATAACAATATTCCTTGGTGGTAATCTGTGGGAAAGGATCATGTCCAAGTCCAAGTCCGGATCCACAGTTTTGTTTGGAAGCTGCTTTAGATTGCTCTGCTATCTTCTTTCAACCATCCCTGATAACACTGATGACCTTCTGCCACCACTGATATCACTACATACAATCTCTGCAATGATCTTATTCACCCGAACAAGCAGACAGAAAACAACCGATGTTGTCAATGGTAGGAAATCAACAAGTACTCTATATAAAGTAACTGTCATCTGATTACATGCATTTTCAAATGTATCCGACTCTGATTGCACATACTTGATTGTCGTAAATGGTGCAGCAGGCAACATTGCTTGCAGTTTGGAGTTCGATCTCGAGCTTGGGTTATAGTCCATGCTGTCCTTGGATTGTCTGATTTCTTCCAACCTCCCAGAAACAAGCAGGTAGACAGTTTGGCTAGACGAGTGGTTCCCAAACTTTTTCTGCCATGCCCCTTTTTTGTAGACGAGAATATTATCACATCTTTTACTTCCAACCTCCACTGGAATTTATTTATACATCTATACAAGCCTGCAACTACTTAAATAAAAAAAAGTGATAGTGACACATTTAATCCCCATATCTTTTCAGTGACTGGTATGAGCTTTCAGATGTTCTGAAACCGGGGTTCTCACTCTTAGTTCATGTCCATCTCTGATCTGTATTTTGTCTTGATTGAGGCCACTGCAGAAAAACTATCTTGTTAAACTGCAACCACACTGATGAATCAGAGGTGACATCAATGAACTGTTCCTCTTCTGCAGTGCTGAAGTCAGCAGGTTGGGTAGCACTGAAGGGGTCCAGTCATATTGTTTAGAATCCTGCGCTGGGAAATAAATCTGGAAATTCTTTTGAAGATTTGCATTGGTTCATTGTGTTCTGAAGCTTGTTGACGTGAATGAAAGATCTGAAGTTCTCAAATGAGTCTATATTTCTTTCAATAACTCCCTGCTCCCACATCTACAATTTTCTTGTGAATGATGTGATTTTGTCAGCTAGATGTGAAAAATGTGTGTTGGTGCCTTGCATCTGCAGATTTAACTCAGTTTCTGAAACATGTCGCTGAGATACGCAACTTTCATGAGGAATTCAGTATCATTAAAGTTGATTGCAAGTTCATTACCTCCCTCCTCCAACAAAAGGTAATTTAACGACTGTGGATAAAACCTTCCCACGTGACATCCATCGGGCTTTGCCGTGGACCAAAACAGCTGTGTGGTCGGATCCATCACACAAGGCAGAAAAAAGCCAGGCTTTAACGGGTCACTTTTTAATGTAGTTTACTGTGGCAGTGACATCTGTTATAACATCATTCAGCTCAAGACTCATCTGTTTAGATGCCAGCACTTCCCTGGTTATAATCCAGTATGTCCACTGCACATTGGGGGAAACACACCTGATGAGCACTTACAGTCCACTTCATTTCCCAGCCATTGCCTGAGTAGTAGTATTGTTTGACAAAGGAATTGTCTTTAGCTGGCTAGCTGTTGCTTCATCAAACATAGTTGAAACCGTATCAATTGCAGCAGGTAGTATTAACTAGTGTGTGTTTTTTTTTTGCCCTGAGCAACTCTGAAAGCTACGATATAGGAGGCGAGTTGAGCATTTGCTGGTACAGGTACAGCTTTAATAAAGCGACTCTGTTGTACAACAGATTGTACGTTTTTTTTTTTTGTTTTTGTTTTTTTATAAAGAACTCAACTGGTTTGTCTTTGTGCTCGGGGTGATTTGTCTCCAAGTGCCGTTTTAATTTGTTCGGTTTTAGACTATCAGAAGCCAGTATTTTCAAGCACAGAACACACTGAGGTCTCTCCTCATTACCCACAATTGTACTGCTGAAGCCGAGGGCGAGATGATGTGCCTCATCATATTTTCTTGTTTTCCCCTTGGAAGTTGTGGCTTGAGAAAACTCATCATCTGCTGCACGTTTAGCGCTCACATAGCTCATTTGCCTTGATGCCCCATCTCCTCTCCCCCTCCCCCCACAAAAGCTCTGCGCCCCCCACTTTGGGAGCCACTGGGCTAGACTAAGTTGCCCCTAGGTATGAATGAGTGGGTAAATATGCACAGTGTGTGTGCATGGTGGACTACAATCCAAGTTGTACTCGCATCCTTTTTAGGCTGTATTATCAACTCGCATCTAATGTTTCTAGGATAAGTGGACAACCCTGCGCATAGAACAGAAGATCCTGAATGGCGAATGATTATTGTAAACAGATTACACAATCCATATATAGTCTGTTACTGACCTGCACAGCTTATAATATACTATATCACAACATTAATAACTGCACAACACATAGCTGCACTTGACTCCTTCGTTTTATGTCGCCTTATGTTTTGCATTTAAACACACACACACACACACACACACACACACACAAACATATTTTTCCCGTTTCTCTCACGTTGGGTTCATGCAGTTGCTATATTCTGTATGATTGATTGTTTTAATATGTACTTCAGTTGGTTCAACTCAGCTCTTGTTCCTGTTCCTCAGAGTGAGAGATAAATGATGAGGCATTCCTAAAATATAAATGTATAAAAAACGAATGAGGAAGGCAAAAAAGAAGAATGAAATGATCAATCATAGAGTTGCTGAAATGACTATTTAATTCATATGTCTGTATAGTGATTTTCTATGTATCAGTTCTTATATAAAAAGACTCACCAAACCCAACATGACCTGAACATGAACACGACCACCAGCCATGATTTTCTTCACTTCTAACACTCCAGCTTGTGGTGCACAACCTGTATGAATTTAATGAGGTTCTGTGTAGCCTTGATTGTTTGTCTCTTAGTTCTTAAGTCAGTTTGAAGACTAAAGCATGCTTTATGGCTCTGAACCTGAAGCATAGGCTTGATTTTGATATACTTGATATAGATGCTATTTGTCGATATTGATGGAACACAGAATATAAAGCGACACCTCATCACAGCCTCGTTTTATTTCATGAGCATGCGCAAATAGTGTGATAGCTGGAAAAGATCATTCCAAGTGCCGTGTTTATTGACAAAGGGATGATCTGTGGTCAATCGTGCACAGCCGCCTCTTTTAACTGCAGGTCCCTGTTTGTAAGAAGACATTTGCAGGACTTTGATAGCATGTTAGCACGGATTAACCCGTGTAAACAGCAGGCTAATGTCATTCCACACCGCCCTCTTTTTATTTGACATTTGCGTTATGTCCTCGCCTTTATCATCTCAGCCAAGGTTTTCGAGAGCTCCAGGAACATTAAATGCTTATGGTACCAGGCCCAGCTGTTCCTCAGCAGGTTGCTCTGCGAGACATCTCCTCAATCCAGCATGTCGTCTCAAATCCATCTTAATTACAGCCGCATATCGCAGGGAGGTGACAGTGCGGAATCACTCACCCCAAATATGAAATGTGCACTAAGTAGGAAAATTATGATGCACATGCTATAATTGTCAGTCTTCTGGTGAGCCAGGGCTTTTGTGCGAGGCAGAGTTGTGTGTGAGTTTTCTTCAACTGGCTGGCTCCCCTCTGTGCTCGCTCACAAGTAAACAAACAAGTTATCTTCACTCAGTCGGAGCCCGAGGCCGGAGGGATACAAACGGGAATGCAGGTGGAATCTGCATGTATCCTGTGGTTTGTGATCTGAAGTTGCTCTCCTGTTGCTGCAGTTCGTCTCATCCACCGAGAGCTAGGCTGGGTTAGCTCAGAGTGTAAACACAAACCCATGCCAAGTCCCAGAAGAGGCAGCCTTACTGTGGGCTTCTGAAATAGCACAAAGAAAAGAGACATGGAAAAAAAAAGCAGCATCTGAAGCTGAAGCAGCAAGAACAACAATGTCAATGGGCACTTTACCATGCAAAAGACTCCGGTAGCACTGCGCCATAATGACTCAAAGGAAATGACCCTGTGCAAGCAAACACTTTCTTCTTACTCCATCATCACTGCTAAACTCTGGAGAATAGATACAGTGTCAGGGATGGTCAAGGAGACGGGCAAAGAGTAGCATCAATCAAGACTTGCTCATATTTCCTGAGCGGCGAGATTACAGCTGTATCAGCGTGATATCACAGCATGGCATACAAAAGTCGGGAAGTGCATTTATTTTCTGATGATTCTTGTAATTGTTTCAAGAAACAACAGCTACACATACACAGTGGCTGAACTGCTTGAGGTTAATGGTTGGAATGAGTCTGAACCATCTGTCTATGGAAATTATACTTTAAGGAATACGTAAGCTACATACAATCAGGAATACATATACAGCCAGGGGTTTTGTGATTAAGGAAGCAGCCTTGTGGCCAAAGGTGCCTGGGTCAATCCCTTATACCGACACGACACAACTGAAGTGCCCTTGAGATATACACCCAACTCCCAAATGCTCACCAAATGCAATGTGGATAGGGTTGCCCACCGCTCCATGTTCACTGCCCCTAGTGTGTGCATTTACTAGTGAGTTTCACTGCATGGATAGTTTAAATGTATACACACACGGTGGTCAATAATTCCCATCACATTCACTTTTTCGTTGTGGCACGGGTAAATGCTTTTATGTTGTTAGCCAATGTATTCAAGCATGACTTCAATGTTTGTGGACACCTGGCCATTACACCCATATTTGTGTTTTCTCCAAACTGTTACTAAAAAAAATGGAAGCAATTTTGTAGAATGTTTTTGTACGCTACAATATTTAAAATGTCCCTTTACTGGGAATAAAACGTTTATGTTCCAGCAAGACAGTCCCCATGTTCACAAAGCAACGTCTATAAAGACATGGACATGTTTGGCAACGGCACCGAACATCAATCAATAATACTCGTAAGAAAAATAGTAAATGTAGGGTTGACATGTGTCCAGCCCATCTGCTAACCATACAGATACAATCCACCACCAAGTGTACCTATATTTGCTTAGACAAAAGAACCTCTTCTGACTTTCCTCTGTGGCTGATGATTGTTGATCTGAGGCTCAAATGAACACCATCTGGTCTACATAACACAGAGCATGTACTCCACTTAGCAAGAAATGCTTTGTAGACTCACATTAAGGTGACTCACCTGTAAGGTTAATAGACTGATTTACAAGCTGGGTTATCCCAGGGATCCTAGGCTAGGTCATGAATTTAAACCACAAGCTCACTCCATTAGCAAAGACCAGTTTTTAGAGATTTTAGAAAGACTTCTTTTAGAAAGGCACTAATAAGCCTGCCAGATCTCAGAGGGAGTCCATGCATGGTGCATTGCAATGGCTACCACATGCACTTTTAGCATAGATGGACACTTGCTACTGTCTAGCAGTCCCTGTAGAAAAGTCATGATTTTGAGAATCTGGTAATGTGCCAGCACCGAGGATGATGAAGGTAAACGCCTTTATTAGAACAGCTTCCAGCAAAGGTTTTACAGGGGCCGTGTTTTAGGGGCTGAGGATTGTTTTTCTAGACTGCTTGTTTTCAGTCCTCATTTGAGGCAGAGATGCCAGATCTACAGACGCAGGTGTCCTGGCTGAGGATGACATCAGAAGATCTGCTTGGGGAAGAATTTGCCAAGGTGTTGAGAGCTGTAGTGGAAACTAAGGTCTTGCCGGGCCTCCTCTCCAGGCCACAAACTGGCTTATAATAGGTGATAAGGCCAGAGCATCCTGTCTTAGCGATCCAAGGGATAACCACAAGTGGGAATATGTTGACGTGTTCAATATTTGCAGTGGAAACAAGGTAAGACTATGAATGGTAGGAAAGATGCTCAGAGAATGGACAGGGCATACGGTTTCATAGATTTGTATGGGGATTGAACAAACACCAAGTAACTGGGGATCACACAAATAAATGACTGAGATTCACACTCAGAAGACTGGGGATCACACACTACCAAGTCGGTGATTCGTTGCCGAATTGAAATCGAACTCATGGGATTGCAAGGAGATGGCTATTGCAAAACACAGCGACACCCACATTTGTATTATGTAGAATAATTTCCAACATATAAATATTCATCAGCGAACTAGCAGTTTTAATCGCTATTAAAACTGCTATTTTGAGAATGGTGAAAGCACATTGTTCCTATGAGATATGACGCCAGCCAGCCGCATCTCGTCAAACCGCTCCTCATGCTGTGTCACGGGCTGGCTAGTGCAGCTCTGATTGACAGTGGTGAGAGAGTGTATTAACCCCTGTTTTTTTGGTCCACTTATTGGCTGGTGAGAGGATTTGTTCAGATTTCAGTCAGCTGACCAGTATACACAACTAGACTACTAGTGAGTGAACAAAACAAATGTTTGATATACTCAGACATCACTTGACTTCATATAGCAATCAGGGTAAAAATGTAATCTCATGATCGGAAAGAACGATCCTGTAAGGATGCTTGGCTATTAGATTGAAACTGAGTTACGGGTTTACACCACCTGACCTCCGACATCGTATCTGAACGTTTCATTTTCTGTTTTCACAATTTCATTTCCACTAAGCACAGGCCATGAGATGTTGGCCTTGGGCTGAAATGTTGTCTTATGCTTTGCCACAGGGCTTCACTGACACACTGTTAAACACATATTATGCACTCTGATTAAACTGCAGGGGCTGTAATGGAAGTGGTAACACAGGGCAAATGTAGGAATGTAACACAGTGGACAAGAAATCTTTAACCAGCCGAGCAATTTGATGATTCACCAAGCATTTCAGAGTACTTGTTTAGCTATTCATTGCTCACAGGCTGGCTTGAGGTTTTCTCTGCTCAGGGTGAGCTTTTATTGCGAACCACTGGTTTATTAAACTGCTCTGATAATGGCTGTAGTAGCTGTGTAATTTGCATTGTGAGCATCAGCATAGCATTGAATTTGTTCATAAGTAAACTGCGGGTACCTATAAAGGTGATAAATGTTCAGTTTTTAAATTTATTGTACATAGTATCAGTTTCTCTGCTGTCACTCTAAATTATTGGGGCCTAATTACCAATATTATCAATATTAATATAGATTTATTGTTATTAGCTACCAATAAATATTAAGTAAAATATTTACTTATAGAATTCATATGCATCTTTCACCATAACCACACTCACATATCTACTCCAATACTTAAATATTACTGATATGTAATTATACACAATACATTTTGTTCATAGTAATACATAGTACATGGGGGCAGCTGTGGGCTTGTGAGCGAGGACCAGCCTTGTGACTGGAAGGTCACCGGTTTGATACCCAGAACTGATATGATGTGATTGAAGTGCCTTTGACCAAGGCACCTAACCCCCAACTGTGCATATAGCACCCCTAGCATGTGTGCTCATTGGTTTGTGTATGTTAAATTTGTATGGGCTAAAATTCCTGTGTGCAAGCACAGTGGTCAATGAGTGGTTTACCTTCACTTTTCATATTTAGCATCAGTGAAAGTTTCATGCCTTATCACTGCTATTTAGATTTGGAGCATCTAGGGGGCATGTGTTGTGATCTGGGGTTACTTTAAGTAAGTAAGTAAGTGATAGTGAACTATTTTGCCTTAGTGTGTTTGCACACAGAAGGAATGTAACCCATCCGTGCAGTGAAACACACACACCAGTGAACACTAGGGGGCAGTGAACACACTTGCCTGGAGCGGCGGGCAGCCCCAAACCACAGCGCCCGGGGAGCATTTAGGGAAGTTAGGTGCATTGCTCAAGGGCAACTCAGTCGTGTCTTGCCCTGGGTGGGGATCGAACCCGTGACCTTCCGGTCACGAGACCGGTTCCCTAACCACTAGGCCACGGCTGCCCCGTCGAAGCTCAGTTGTTAAGGTCGAAGCTCAGGGACGTTATATAGCCATAAAATGAATTCAGCTGAGTATGTACTGTATGAGCATGTTATGCCATTTACAGATTTTTGGCTTGGGCATGTTTCAGAACAACATTGATTCATCAGGCTCAAATTTTGAAAGAGTGAAGTGAGGGAGTATGAGGAATCGTTTTCATACATGAATTGGCCACCACAGAGTCTTGACCTTACCCCAGCTGATAGCGCTGGATGTGTGGCTTTTTTTTTTTTACTGCTTGTAAAAGAATGTTGCTATTCATTGCTGATAATTTGTACGTGAGCATTTTCCTAAGAGACTGGTTTGATACGAATATTAAACCCATAGCTTGATCGGCTCAGCTGTATTCTGAAAGAAAACTGTTAACCATATTTAAATAATGAATGTTTGATAAAATAATGAGTCTGTGTGTGAGGCAGACTAAATGATTTGAGAAGGGAGATAAGCCCCCAGCGAGCTTCCAATATATTTGATGGATGGAAAGTTCAGTCATTCAGACTATTTTTTTTTCTACTAATATTAGTTTATTTATGACTCTCATTATCTGTAAAAACCAAAATAACTCCAGTCTGTCCTTTTTTCAGCTCTCACAAATCACAAATACACACTGGGGCCCCCGGGTAGTTTGTTCCACTATTCTCTTATCCCTAGTGTCTCTGATAGTGAGGGCATGTTGCTGATTTGCTGTGCTGCTCATTGTTGCGTTAACATTATTAACATTTATCAAATCTTCCTATTGTGGCCATATTATTTACAGACACAGATCTGCTATGCCTGCTGTACAAGTAGATTAATCAACACTCCAAATAAAGGTAATATTTCCCAATCTCAGCACTTTTGCTAGTTAGGATTAGTAAAATGCCATGTTGAAACTGAAGCAGATATTGGTGAGTGGCAAACATAGACACACTAGAAAAAAGCCTGCATGTTAACGTCTTGTCGAACATTTTTCATATGAGGTGGAATTGATTACTCTATAGCAGCGGTTCTCAACCTTTTGCAAGCTGGGCCCCCCCAAAGCTGGTTCACTGCAGTTGGGGCCCCCCTGCAATGAGATGGAAATACTGTATTGGTCAATTTGAAATGAAACTGTGTGTTTGATTTATTGTAATAAATTTGAGGTGAAGGACGTACAAGACAACAGGTTGATAGTCAGGACTTTTTACTGAACACTGAACAGCTCGCCGAACATGCCATTAACACACCTACACGCGCCACACACACTGGATCTCACGCACTCTTCTTCTTCACTCCCTGCGGCCTTAACTTCTCTACTGCCACCAAAAGGTCACTTCACAATATGACATTCCCCTCAGCCTACCCCCAGGGGGGCGTGCCCCACCAGTTGAGAACCACTGCTCTATAGCATAATAATGGCCCTTAACTTCAAAATAATGACTTGGTATTTTCCTTATTTAACCCAAAATAATGTTAGAGCAGAGTTTGAGTATGTGTGGTATCTAGGCATTTCTTGTTTATTTGTTTTAGAATTATTACTATTACTACTTAAAAGAGAGCAGTCAAAATTTTAATATCATACGTTTTTTTGCAGTTTAGTTACACGATTACATTTGAACGCTTGTGCAAATTCTGAGCTTACTGAAACATAAAACACACCTAAACACTTAAACACACCTAGTTGCTAGTTTTGAAGTGTACCCACTTACAGTATATCTACATTCACCGGAACTGTTTTTGTCCCATTTACTAAATGTAACCTAAGAGCCTTTTCGGTCCAGTTGTATTATGTGCAGCAGCCATAGGCAGTTCTAGACAAGGGGCCAACAGGGGCCAGTGCCCCTGTGAAAATTGCTCCTGGCCCCTGTTGTGGCCCCTGTGCTGAACAGATAATAAGTTTTATTAATTTCTTACGGCAACGTGC
>JAOVVF010000029.1:8170095-8184021 GCA_028565595.1 Duopalatinus emarginatus | reverse complement strand
GGCTGAAACTAAAAACCGATGCAGCACAATAAACACAATTGTAAACACAAAATAGGTGGGAAATGAGAAGGGAACTAAAAATAGGTGAGATGCAAATTATCTTCGCTGGGTGCAGTCGTCTTGCTTGGCTGCTGGGGTTTCTGGGAAAAGTGGTTCACCATATATATACACATATATGTGTAGTATCCCAGTATTCGTGGCAGGGGGTTGCGTGTTATGATATCATAACATGCATGTTGCGGAGACCAAATCTTCCCACAAGGGTAGGAATATCTGATCATTTTGTCTTTGTGGGACATTTTGACAGGTCTCTGAGAAAGAAGGGGGCTAGGGTTAGGTTAGGTTAATAACATTAATTAGCTACGTTAATAACAATGCCAGTGGAAAATCCTCAGAAGAATAGCAAGACAAAACTGTGTGTCATTGTGTATGTTTGGGTGTATTTGTGGTTACATGATGATCTCACCTCTTTACTGTATGCATGCATTCTTTTGATCCCATCTTGCGTGATCAATTATTCAAGATCATTTGCAATGCATTAGGACTGGGACAACTCAAACACTGATATAAGGGCTGTAATAAGCAGCACTGAGGTGTATGTGTGTAAGAGAGGAGCAGTAACATGCATGGCACACAGAGAAGGGCAGGACTTGGCTCAGCAGTATAGAGATGACAGCACTGGGAAGTAACTGTGATATAAGCACAATTAGAGAGTTACAGCAGGGAGCTTTTTTTTCTTGTAATACACAGAAATGGACACGTCCCTTTCGCATTGTGAAGTTGATAAAGGTGTAAGAGCATGAATAAAGAGGTGTTGTGGGTATTTAGTGTTAGGATTAGGGTAGAGTGTTACACTGAGGGGATGCAACACACTCCAAGGCTTACGGGAGGAGAACACCACCTTTCATCCCTCTTTCATCTTCTCATCACAGCTTCATCTCCACCCTTGATCCAACTGTGTTTCGCAAAGGTGATAATTACTTCCAAGAGCCACTTCTGACTGACAGGATCTATCTTACACACAAACACACACACGTTTGAGCTCTAGTGTGTCTCAGGCGTGTAGGATTAGACAGTCGGTAAAGCCGCTGTACCGAAACTGGCTTTGCACGCCTGAGTCAGAGCTCAGAGGATCCAGCGGCTCATCAGCAGTTGTGGAGCAAATCTCATTCACCTTCTGTCCTCTTCTATTCCCTCTACTTCTCCTAACTTCTCTTTTTCTCCTCTCCTCTTTTTACTTTTTCTTCTCTTTTCTTCCCTTTTTGTTTTTTCTGTCTTTTTTCTGTGTTGTTTTGTCGACTTGTCTTCTCTTGTCTTCTCTTCTATTCTCATTTCTTTTCTTTTGTCTGCTCTTGTCTTCTATCTTTTCTTTTCTCTTGTCTTGTCTTGTCTTCTCTTTTTTCTTCCCCTGTCCTCTCTTTCCTTGTCTTCTCATCTCTTATTTCTTGTCTTCTTTTATTTTATCTTGTCCTCTCTTATCTTCTTTTGTCTTTTCTTTGTTTCTCTTCTCTTATCTTTTGTCTGGTTTTCTCTTGTCTTCTGTTCTCATTTTCTATTACCTTACATTTTGTCTTCTTTTGTCTTCTTGTTTGCTCTTGTCTTTTATTATTTTGTCTTCATTTCACCTTTTTCTCTTCTCTTCTCTTCTCTTCTCTTCTCTTCTCTTCTCTGCTTATCTCCCTTCATTATGCTGGTGTCCTCCGTGCACTGGTATCAGGATGTGTTAGCACAGCTGTTTTGTCTGCTGTCTCTCTGAGCACACAGATCCACAGGGTTAGACAGTAGAGATGAGTTTCACACTGTCTGCATCACGGCCGAGATGAGCGCTATGCGCCTGATCCACTGATAAACTTGACAGCTGGCGAGATGGGCAGAACATTTCCACACAAGGACTTAATGCTTACTGCTGGAAGAAATGGAGCTCCTTGTTCCTGTCATCTTTCATTCATTCTGTCTCGCCGTGCCTTCCAAAGCTTTTTGTACTTGAATGCACTTGCATCTTATTGTCTCACGGGTTGTGTAACGCATGCCCAGACATAGATCAGAGTTAAATAGAGAAAGTATTTGCTGCATTGTAACACACACACACATGCACTGTGATGGAGGTCCCTGAGTAAACACCTGCCCTGCCAGGTCTCATGGGAGCTTTTAGCAAGGGCTGAGCTGTGAGATACTGATGAGGTTACAGATTGGGCCGTGTGGATATAGTGGACCCAGGAGCTCTGATGTGCTGATTCAGCTCACACGTTGGTCTTTATAACCAACCAATCTGTCAGCGAAATAGATTAAAATGACTATCAATAACACACCAGCTACACTGTTCTGGCTTGAGCGAAGGGCATTTTTTTGTCCCTCCTGATGCTCTACTCTTCATGGCAGCATCTTCACTCTAGATCAGTAAAGAAGGTATCAGTTGCAGCTGTGTTAAACAGTCAAGACCTTTGAACAGCCCTAGTGTTAGGTGCACGGTTAAGCCCATCTCACAACTAGTTCCCGTGTGCTGTGTGTGTTCATTTGCCACAGCGCTTTTTCTCCATTACACTGTTACCGCCTTATTAACCTTACCTCAATGTATTCTTTTCTGAATTGCTTTCTCGGACAAGCGCTCCTGAAGCTGACCAGAAATTCAAAAAATAGTAGACCTGTACTCATCTTTTACATTGTTAAACTAAAAGCAGACACAGGCAATTATGTTTCAAGTTATTTTATTAGTTAAATGTTAGAGCAGTGGCGGCAGAATGGTTAAAGCTCTGGGTTACTGAACAGAACAGCTGCCACTGCTGAGCCTTTAACCCTTACTGCTCCAGGGTCACTGTATCATGGCTGATTCTGTGCTGTGACCCCAACTTCCTAACAATCTGGCATATGAGATTGTTGTTCTTCTTGTGACAATAAATGCTGATTTAAAAAAAAATATCCATAACTTCAGTGATCAGTCATTTCCAGACTACACAAAACTATATATCAGCACCATATATTCATCACATTATTAAAGCTGTTTATCCTATTACTGGATCATGGAGGTTGGTGGCGTCTATCCTGGTACTCATTGTGTAAAAGGCAGAGAAACACCCTGGACAGTCCATCACAAGGCATACACACAGGCACACACCTAGGGGCAATATAGTATCTCTGAATTGCCTGACTGTGTGCTTTTGGACTACTGAGTGAAAGCGCCGGGTGAAAATGCAAACTCCACACATATAGTATCCTGACAACCCAGCTGGGGAATCATACCCAGAATAAACCTGTGTTTTATATTACACAATTAAGTCTAGGTTGCTAGTACATTCTTTACCATTAAGAAAAATGGTGTTAGACGTAATTGTACACCATATACCCAAATGTTGTAGACACCTAACCATTACACCCATATGTGGTTCTAGGGGGCAACCGTAGGCTTGTGGTTAAGGTCCCAGGTTCAATCCCTGCATCCGAAAAGACTCAACTAAAGTGCCCTTGAGCAAAGAAATAATCCCCTACTGCCTCCAGGCATTGTAGTCTGGGCACATGTGCTCACTGCCCTCTAGTGGTGTCCATAATTCAATGGCTCGTAGCTATTTTGCCAGCTGTTTAGACAAGTAAATGTCTTCTACTCTCTCTCTCTCGCTCTCTCTCTCTCTCTCTCTCTCTCAATTTCTTTCTCTCTTTCATCCCTGTTACCCCCCCTCTCTCTGTCCCTCTGTCCCTCCCTGTCTCTTTTTCTTTCTTTCTTTACACATGTGGTTCATCACCAGCACCAGCTGCCTCCTCTGACTGTTGTGTACCAGCAAACCTTTATTTATTCCAGTCTCATGCTTGCCTTTGCCATCTGTCACTGAAACCTCTTTTCAGCCTCTGCATCAATCTCTCTCTTTCCATTTACCTAGTGGATCAAGTGTCACTTTCAGAGTCCAGCTGTTCCATATCTGGAATTATCATCTATGTACCTTCGTCTGTGTCGCAATAAAACATCCCGGAAAACGGGTTCAGAAAGAGTCTTTGCAGAGAACTAAATCTGCGTACATAGTCATTTCAACAAGGATGCAATCCCTGTTCTGTCAGCACAATGGCACTTTAGCTGCTGATAGATGATAGTTGTGCATTTTAGTAACTGTCTCTGATCTTCTGTTTGTGTGTGTGTGTGTGTGCGTACAGGCTGCATTTTCTGGTTTTCCACACGGAGGAGGTGCATGATGTGTTTCGGATCTGGGATGGGCCTCAGGACGGTGGTGTACTTCTCAAAGAGTTGAGCGGCTCCTCTCTGCCTCCGGACCTCCACAGCACCTTCAACTCCATCAGCCTGCAGTTCACTACTGACTTCTTCACCAGCAAGCAGGGCTTCGCTCTGCAGTTCTCAGGTGTGTTTCCTTGGCCATCAAATTCATAAGCCATCAATCAATCAATCAACTTCTAGTTAATTTATTTATTCATTAAGTTATTATTTGTTTGTTTGGTTTGGTTTTGATTGCCTTCTTGTTAATATGTTTTTACTTTATTTATTTAGTTGTTCAGTGACGTGAACCACTCATTGAATTTGAATTTTACCTTAGCATTTAACCCATCCATACAGTGGAATACACACATACACACACACACTAGTGAATGCACACAACGGGGCAGTTAGCAAATGTGTCCGGTGTGGTGGGCAACTCTATCCAGGGGGTGTTAGGTGCCTTTTCTTGTTGGTTGCAATGATCCAACCTGGTGCCTATCCAGTCACAAGTCTGGTTTCTTAACCACAAGCCCATGGCTGCCCCAATCGTTTATTTATTTTCATCCATGTGGTTGGTTAATAATAAAGCAGCTTTTATATAATTCATGTAAATTGTACTGAGCTGCATGTAAAATGCATGATATGTATATCACAGGCATGATATTCATCCTATATTCTTATATTGATCCTCTACAGCTTGCGCAAATAAACTTTGTCCTGTCAAAGTTGATTATATTCAGTCTAACATGATTAATTATTAAAGAGAATTTGGATGTTATTTCAAATATACTTTTATGTAATTATTATATATTATAATTATATATTTATAATAAAATCATATACAGAAAGAATGATATACTATTTATATTACATAATTGGGCGGCATGGTGGCGCTGCAGGTAGTGTGTGTGCTACACACCATCAGTAATTTGGGGTTTTGGGTTTGATCCTTGCTCGGTTCTGTCTGTGAGGAGTTTGGTGTGTTCTTCTGCATGGCTTTTTACCGGGTGCTCTGGTTTTCTCTCACCTCCTGAAAAACACACATGGTAGGCAAATTGGGTGTGCTAAATTACCCTAGGTGTGTGTGTGGTGCTCTGCGATGGATTGGCACCTTGCCGGAGGGTATTCCTGTCTTGTGCCCAATGATTCTCGGTGGGTTCTGGACAAAACCGTGACCCTGACGGATTGAGCAGACAAGACAATGACTGATTAACTGATGAATGTATTGTATTATTTATAGTGATTATATAATAATGTGTTTGTTTTATTATACTGTTTGATTTTTTTTTTTTTGTATTAAGGCACTGCTGCAAGATATCTTTTGGCTTAAAATGTCTAATATATATTGTCTCATGAAACATTTTTTATATTGTTTGTATCTAAATATCAAACATTTCAAGACTATATAAAAGAGGCCCTAATCAGCCATACTCATACCCGGCAGTAAGGAGCTCTGCAGGAACAGCTGGAAATATAGCAGTCTCAATCTGTACGTAGTCTGGAGGAGATTGCAATCTGATTGGTTTCAGCCAGCACAACTGGCGTGAAAGGATTTGAGTGACAACGCTGTGCCCCTTCAGTGGATTTCCATCTGTTAATTTTCACGCCACACCTGTTCAATTGCGTGCTACAATGCCAGACTGCAGATTTTGCACATGTATCCTGCATCATCCTGTAAAAGAGAAGGCTGCTGCTAGTTTGCGGAACAGGTGAACTCCGCCAACGAACAGAATCTCCTAGTTATCAATGTAAATGTAAGCACAAGCTTCACAGCTTTACAGGGAGCTGAGGCTGCTTTACTGACTGTCTAACAGAGAATGTATTGTAAGCCAGTCCAGCTGAGCTTGCATCCTGTCTGCTATTAAACCAAGCACATTCTCGCTTCATATTTAGTACCCCTCCCCCACCCGTGCCGTGAACTTGAATTGGTATGAGGCACGTATGCCTGAGAATGTGCGCAGATGTTTGAATGAATAAGAGTATGAATAAGACTCTGTCGACTGGAACTGATTCGAGCTGTGTGCTGAGAGGGCCGAAGATTTACAGAATTCAACATAAGGCTAATCTGTCTGCTGTGCAAGGCTATGATCCTCCAAAAACGACACCACCAATGTTGTCTTGGGATTTTGATCTTATGCCCTCTGCCTGCTTTTTTTTCTTTCTTTCTGTCTTTCTTTCTTAGAGGTAGGTTTTCCAATTGTTATGAGTATTTATGTACACTAAAGTACCAACAAAACTGGTACACCGGTCTACTACTTGGTCCCCCACAGGGCAATGGACTCCACAAGCTGGCAGAAATGTTTTGCAGGCAATAAAAGGCATACTTCCTGCTGAACGGTCCACAATTCAGTTGCCTTCTGAGGTGTAGGATTTCTGTGTTTTCCGCAGCACACTGCATGGCGTGTTAGAGAACACTGTGATCTGGTGACTTATGTGGGAATGGCAAAACCCCAAACTCAGATGAGTGTTCCTTTAACCATAATTTGGCATGTAGTGGTGCATTGTCCTGTTGGAAGAGGCCAACACCATCGGAATGAATGCAGGACATGAACAGGAGTAACTCATCAGGAAGAAGACACATAGTGTTCACCTGTCAGAGAGGTTTGTAGGTGTACCAGGGGTCCCAGTTTAACAAACACCATACTATTTTTGGTGTATACCTATGCATTTTTATTAGCACCTCTGTTTTTCTTGGCAACTGTCCTCCTACCGCTTCAAGGAATAAAACATTAAGAAAAAAATAATGAATCTTAAGTAAAACTTAAACTTTACCGCTTTGGCATAATTGTACAAATGTCATGTGTGACATATTAAATGATATTCTATCGGATGTGTTTTTTTAATGTAAATAATATTTAAGACACCTGCAGTCCCCATTTTCCCAATCTTCAGCTGTCATTCAATATAACTTTAATAAAGACCCTTAATTTGAAATGAGATCAACTTACTGCAGTCAAGGGACCAATTGTAACAACGAAGGAAGACCCCTGGGGACCCTTCAACACGCACACACACACACACACACACACACACACACACACACACACACACACACACACACACAAGTTCAGTGTATTTTAACATTATTTGATAAAACAACACAGAAAATCTAATATTTTTCTAATATATTAATCTAATATATATATTTTTTGCGCTAATCACTGGGATAAAATGTGCTAAAATAAAATATGTCATTCAGTACAACATACAGTCGTTCAGTGCAACAGTATATCACTGTTGCACTAAATTGACAATGACATTATTATACTGGCTTTTTAATATATTTTTTTTTATTTTTATATTTCAAAATGCTGAAAAAATACATATTTACAAAGATCACAATATTAAATTTAAAAAACTATACAATTTAACCATATATATATATATATATTTTTTTTTGGTATTTGGAACACCCTTTCATCTATATCCAGTTGTAGCTATTAGTTATTCTTAATGGTATTTACCTGTTTTTGTATTCTTTTTTATTTATTATCTGATTTGTGCAGGTCATTAAGGACAGAACCTTTTGTACTTATTTTTTTTTTTCCCAATGATCAGAAATCAGACTCTGTTTTTATTTATCCAACCTGAGGTTAACACAACAGTGGTTTCTAGATATTGATAGCAATAAAAAACCTTTTTATAAATGAGGACAATTCATGTGAATTCACTTTAAATTTAGATGTTCATGGCTAATGAGTGATTCTTAACATTCTCATGTGTCGATGCATGGATGTAGTTAGAATCAGAGATGTATTTAGTATATCTATGTTTCTATTGCTATAAAATTAAGATAATAAAATAAATGTCTAGGTACTGAAAAATCTATTGCTAGGTAGTAAAGCTAGGCTAGGCATTAATGAGTCTGTTTGTCTGTTTGTTTGTTTGTTTGTTTTATAGTGTCCACAGCCACATCCTGTAATGATCCTGGGTTTCCTACTAATGGCACACGCAGCGGGGACAGTAAAGACCCGGGGGACTACGTGCTGTTCCAGTGTGATCCTGGTTATGTCCTACAGGGAGCCAATAAGATCACCTGCACCGAGATCAACAACCGTTTCTTCTGGCAACCTGAACCACCCACCTGTTCAGGTGACCACTTTCTGTAAAAGCTAGTTGTCCAGGAATGCCCAAATTATTGCACTTTAAAAGGGTTAACTAGATCAGATAAGTGAATAAGTACCATAAGTGACTAATAAGTATTTGGCCAAGCTTGTTGGCTTCTGTGAAATCCAGGTTTGTTCTTTTGAAAGTGATGCTAATTAACAACAGCAATTAAGAGTGTGTAATTATGTGACTTGTTCAGTTAAAGGCACATTGACTTTGCATGAACGCTGAACTGCAGCACAAACAAATACAGTGCTTCTAAGGTTGTATGTATTTATAAATAAATAAATAAATAACCTCACCGTTTTTATGATAACAACACAAATAAAACAAAATAGCCTGAATCTCAAGTAAATCATTTTAAGGTTGCATTGACCAAGATAATCTAAAAAAATTAATATTATCAAATGAACTGAGTAAAATATACAGTGATATAAATTGATAAATAATTTAAGATTAGGACGAGGTGTAGCAAAACCACAGATGGTAAAATGTAAATGTTTGAGTAAGACTCAATTCCTGTTCAAGCTTTTAAACTGTACCAGGGGCCAATAGTCATTAATCGTTGTCTCTGTGCCTCTTTGACCAGGCAGCTGTATTGATTGTTTGCAGTTCGTCGTAAAATGAAAAAGTGCTTCTATGTCCTGTGTTCCAGCTCCGTGTGGAGGGAACTTGACCGGCCCAAGTGGGCTGATTTTATCCCCCGAATACCCTGAGCCCTACCCTCATGGCAGAGAATGTGACTGGACAGTCACTGTCACCCAAGACTACATCATCTCCCTAACTTTCAACCAGTAAGCAAATCTTGTCTCACTGTCATGTGTCTTTACCCTCCTGTAGATATATTCAGAGCTGGCACTTTAAGTCCATATGCTATGTTAGTATTCATGTGAGAAACGTTATGAGTGACTCGGATTACGCTTCTGATTACACTGATTTTCTGGTTATGCAGATCAGATGTGAAGTTCACTCTGAGGTTGCCAGATCTTTCTTGCATAGAAGCAATATAAGAATCTTCCGTCTAGACCACAAGCACCTGCCTTTAAGATAAATGAGATAAAAGACAGACTAAGTAATAATAAAAGACTAAAGATAATGATATATGGATAAGCAGAAGGCAACATTGACATAAACATCTAATCCAAGTCTGGTATTTTGCACCACATGCAAATGAGGTTTAATAATCCTTGTTATTTTGCATCTTATAAAGTAACACTTGATCCAGGATGCTTTACTGTTTTGCATTCATCATCTAGTGGCAGTTAATAGTGGGCAACACTATGCATAGTGCTTAATCTTGGAGGGTCTGAACCCAGAGGTACTCATTTTCAAAAATGAAATATGACCGTGTGCGCTTAACCCAACTTTAAATATGGCCCACAATCATTCACAGTGAGCATGAGCGCTGAAATTCTTGACAAATAGCACTTGTAAAAGCTAGTAATCATTTTTTCTGTCTTTCCCTAGCTTCAGCCTAGAGCCTAGCTATGACTTCCTGCACATATACGATGGACCTGACTCTCTCAGCCCTCTGTTGGGAAGCTTCTATGGCACTGATGTCCCAGACCGGATAGAGAGTAGCTCCAGTAAACTTTTCCTGGCCTTTCGCAGTGATGCCTCACTTAGCAGCAATGGCTTTGTCTTGCAGTACACAGGTATGTCACCCCCTGCTGGTAGGAGCAGTCTATGTGAATCTACTCTGTGGTGCACTGGTTGACTATATATAAAATGATAAAATGATAAATCAAATAAGCCAAATAGCTTTTAAATCCCGCTGTGCCTATTCACTATGCATCAGATATGTTCAGCATTTTGTTTCACATGAATGAGGAAACAATATTAGTGTGGTGTAAATTGGTTTTCTTAACAAATGGACTATATAAATATGCTTTTAATTTCCGTCTATTCTACTCTGCACTGTGTGTAATTATCAATCGGTAGGTATGGGGCGTAACTGAACATAAAAGAGGTCTTATAACTGTAGAGAAAAGCTGGAGTGCTTGTGTTAAGATGAGATTTGGTCAATTACACCTCAGAGTAAATGAGAACAAGTGCCTGGTATTTAGCCCTGTATGCTGCCATGCCATGATTCAGCTTACTGTTCATTGAGGTACAGCAGAACTGAAGAATGAAGCTACCTATGATGTGTCTTATATAAGTGAACCCAGTGTCAGTGTTTGCTCCTCCGGTTTTAGTTATTGTAATGCCTTGTAAAATTCCTGAATCTGATTGGTCAGAAGGTGTTGAATAATTTTCTATAAGAAAACCAGGATCACAGCTCTGACAAGCAAGTGCTTATATCCTATCACAGGATTATTTTATGGTTCCTGTTGTAATACACTATATCATCACACTGATAGAGACTTGTGTTGTGGGCGTAATCAAGAGAAAATATTGAGACTGTTTATATCTGCAATAATCAGGTATAAGTGATAACAACAACTTCAGTTCAGTTAGCAGGCATTTGGCATGATTAAACAAATGAAAATAATTAAAAAGTAGAATATGTCATTATCTGGGGTGGAATATATCAGGCAGCAAGTGGACAGGCAGTTCTCAAAGTTAATATGTTGGAAGCAGGACAAATGAGTAGATGAAATAAAAAAGCTAGGTGACCAGTCCAGAGCATCTCCAAAAATGACAGGTCTTACAAAGTGGTCCAAAGAAGGACAAAAAATGGTCCAAGGTAGGACAAATGGTAAACCGGTGACAGGGTCATTGGTGCCCGAAGCTCATTGATTCATGTGGGAAGTAACGTCTAGACAGTCTGGTCCGATCCATGCTGACCCTGGACAGAAAAGTGCCTACGATGGACAAATGATCATCAGAAGTGGACCATGGAGCAAATGAAGAAGGTGGCCGAGTCTGATGAATCATAGTTTCTTTTCTATCATGTGAAAGGCCACTTGTGTGTGCATCACTTACCTGGAGAAGAGATAAGCAACAGGATGCACTATTGAAAGAAGGCAAGCCGACGGAGGCAGTGTTGTGACATCCTGCTGGGAAATCTTGGAAAAACATATTGAATTCTAAATGAACAGCAGTAATACAATAGATGCTGAATAAGGTAGACTTTGTGCAGGAACACATTCACAGAGTGTGTCAATGTTTTATGTCTGTGTATAGTGGAATGGCAAACGGTGTCCTTTCTGTCTGGTGGACCAATTGGACTCAACTGTGCCACTTCAAAAGCTACAGCTCCAGAGTCTGATCCCCTTACTAATGAATTTTAATAAAGCAGTAATGTGGAAAACATGCACGCAGTAACTTGTTTGTTTATGGGCAGTTTCTTTTGTCGTGTGTGTCAGCTTTGTTCCTGGCTCACATTGGTTACCACTATTCAGGCCAGTGCTCTTTGGATCAGGTTTCAGGCACCATCAACCTCTTAACTGACCAGTCAGATTTTACTAAACCCCCAACTGGGTTTGATTGGCCTCTGAGGTGCAGTATGGGGGCCCGGCAGGGTTGATCGATAGTTAAATAAACACACACACACACACACACACACACACACACACAGTCACATCTACTTTATTACATCTCAGTGCTCATTGCCAGATCAAACACTTAGAATGCACAAGCACAAGCGGGCATACCGCCACAAATAGACACACACTGGGCCCACACACATTCGCGTACACACACACACACCTGTGCTACTCCTCAGGGCCAAGGCTGCAGTCCAGTCTTAATTACAGGCAAGCACCAGGCTTGTGGTGTGGAAGTGCAGTGAGGCCAGGTGCTTGCTAATGTCAGCTGTCAGGCTGCAGGTTGTGTGCACTTTGCCGCGTGGAGCAGATTGCAGGCCTGCGTCAGTGCTCTTCTCGGCCATGATGAGCACAAGCCCGGTTTTCTCATATACCTAGTGTGTGTGAGTTAACCTAAGCTCTAGTTACGTATGGACTCTTCTTCTTCTTATAGAGGTCTTATAGAAAGCACATAAAAATCAGTCGCACTTTCTCTTCACACCGGTACATAGAAATGGCAATTGATTTCTAATTTGGTTCCAGATCTTTTCTTATACTCGGGCGCACGTAACTCCAATCTGTGAGTGACTGTTCTGTGCAGTCAGCAGGCCTTCGTCCAGCCTAGTGTCACTTTCAATCTCTCCTGTGTCTGCTTCAGGAATAAACGTGCACCTCATCAGGATAGGGCGAAGGGGTGAGGGAATCAGAGCATAAAGAACATCTCTAGGATTGTGTGTGTGGGGGGGGTGTATAAAAGAGAGAAAGAAAGAGAGAGTGTCAAGTAGGTTTTTCTCATACATATTTACATGCACTTATTCATTTTAAACAGCGTGCATCATATTTAATGCCTGTTTGCCCTTTCTGTCTCCTACCAATGCTTTTGTCTCTATTTCTCACTTTCTAAATGTCTTTCCTATTTCATTTCTCTCACAGAGAACCCCAGAGAGTCGTGCTTCGAGCCAGGTCTTGTCCGGAACGGGACTCGAATTGGCACAGAGTTGAAGCTGGGCTCCACGGTCACCTATTACTGTGATAGTGGCTATACGCTGGAGGGAGAAGCTGTCCTCACTTGTGTCATGGGGGCAGACAGCAAACCTACCTGGAACAAACCAAAACCTGTTTGTATAGGTATAAAATATGCTTTATCTTAAATAAATGGGCTGTGGGGGGGGGTGTCACTGGGTAAAAGGCAGGGACAGGTTGCCAGTCTTTCTAGAGGCAGACACACAGACAGACACACACACACACACACACATACTTACACCTAGTATTTCCAATTCAACTGACCATGTTTTTGGATTGTGGGAGGAAACTGAAGAAAACCCACACAGACATGGGCAGAACATGCAGACACCACACAGGACAGACCATACAGCACTAGCCACCATCCCACCACATAAAAACAACAGTATATACATATTAAAACTGTATGTGTGCCAGCTTGCTTGTAGATTGTACTGTCCTGTGCACTGTTGTCCTAGAGAGTGGGACATGTCTAATCCATAGAGACTGGTAGAAAACTTTGCAATTTCACTTTGCCAAACACTGGGGACATCCACAGGAGCAGCTCTGCAATCAGACAAGGAAAGTAATTTAAGATCAGCTGAATGAGGAAGCAGTGGCGAGGAGATGGGAAAGACAGTAAATTAGTGTTTAATGCACTCTCTCACATGTTCTCTCTCTCTTTCTTTCTGGGAATGTCTCACAGCCCTGTGTGGTGGCCAGTACTCTGGGCTTGAGGGAGTTGTGCTGTCCCCTGGCTATCCTGGAAACTACAGCGGTGGGAGAACGTGTCTCTACTCAGTGGTCGTGCCCAACGATTATGGTGTGTACAAACATTCAGTTCAAGTCTGATGGATAAGCTTTAACTATAATAATGCACCAATGGTATTGATAAGACATATGACTTCTGTTCCTCCATGCCATTATGTGTCATGTAGCATAAGATAAGCCTGGGCTACTTCATTACAGTCCGTTGAACAATGATGTGTACCACTTGAGATGGCAACATTTAACAGCTAATAAAAGCTTCCGACAAGCAAAAAACAGTAGAAACTGGAACATTTACATTTACGGCATTACTTACAAGGTTATTGGTATTACAGGTAGACCAACGTAGTGTTAGGAGTCTTGCCCAAGGACCCTTATTGGTGTAGC